>JAWZYT010007347.1:5000-18538 GCA_034508575.1 Petrolisthes manimaculis | reverse complement strand
GGAGAGAAGGAAAAGGAAGGAAAAAGGAGTAAGGGGTGGATGAGGAGGAAACAGAGAGAGAAATAAAAGTGAAATATATTTATACACTGCTATCACTTCTAGTAAATATGAAACATGCAGATAACAACAATAAAAAATATAATGAACTAAATGCATACGGAATTTGTAATAAGATGTGAAAGTAAATCCACGTTTTTTTGTTTTTGTTTGTTTCTGTAATATTTTATACGTTGTTGGGCCAAATTCTATATCACGAGTTAAATTCATATATAAGGATTAAGAGTCCGAAAAAATATTAAGCTTATCCAAACCTAGTGGCACCGATTGCAATGAACAATATCCTAACCTCAATTCACCATCTTTCTCTGTGTGTATGTGTGTGAGAGAGAAGAGAGAGAGAGAGAGAGAGAGAGAGAGAGAGAGAGAGAGAGAGAGAGAATATATGCACGTGTTAAGTACATACACAAACATTATATGTGTGTAAACTTCGTGAAAGTATGACTGTGTGTGTGTGTGTGTGTTTGTGTGTTTGTGTATGTGTTTGTGCGTATGCTATCTTATGTGGGTGCGTATGGATATGGGTGCTTGCATATTTCCCGGTACGTGTGTGTGTATGTATGTGTGTGTGTGCAAGAGGGCAGCCCCAAGGTGTGTGCGTGTGTGTGTGTGTGCGTGTGTGTGTGTGTGTGTGTGTGTGTGTGTGGAGGGGGAGGGGGGAGGGAGGGGGTAAGTAGTAGGTGAGGAGTGTTACATGACAATTTGGTAGTGGTCTGCATGGGTGTATGTTGTCCACTCTATACCCACTCCCACTCACACGCACATCACATCACATCACATCACATCACACTGTCCTTCTTACACACACATCACATCACATCACATAACACCACACTGTCCCATCACACACACACACTCCCTCTCACACGCACATACATAACATACTCTCCCACTCATGCTAACATTACACCAATGATTTGTATAACATTTGACCACAATACGTCACATAACATAACATAACATAAAATAACATACACTGTCTCTGCACTATCAAAATAATGCAATTAAAAAAAAAACATCACATTAATTCCTCTTCGTCACTTGAACATCATTGCATCGTATATATCAACATCATTTTGCTTCTACATTGCTAACTTCACATCACATCACACCACACCACACCGTCTTACATCACACCTCATCACCACATCACAACACCACACTTGTCCTGCCTTTCCTACACCTGTCCTGCCTCTCCACACCTGTCCTGCCTTTCCTACACCTGTCCTGCCTCTTCCACACCTGTCCTGCCTTTCCTACACCTGTCTGCCTCTCCCACACCTGTCCTGTCTCTCCACACCTGTCCTGCCTTTCCTACACCTGTCCTACCACATCCACACCTGTCCTGTCTCTTCCACACCTGTCCTGCCTCTCCACACCTGTCCTACCACACCCACACCCTGTCCTGCCTCTCCCACACCTGTCCTGCCTCTCCCACACCTGTCCCTGCCTTTCCCACACCTGTCCTGCCTTTCCTACACCTGCTCTGTCTCTCCCACACCTGTCCTGCCTCTCCCACACCTGCTCCGTCTCTCTCAGCCTCAGACTCCCCCCCGGCTATTGTTATTTCCCGTGTGCTTGAGGAATTCGAGGTGTGTGTGTGTGTGTGTGTGTGTGTGTATGTGTGTGTGATACATGGAGTGCCTGCTTGCTTGTACCCGTCGTGTGTGTGTGTGTGTGTGTGGTGTTGAGTGCTTTCCTGCTTGGCGTGTGTGTGTGTGTGTGAGATTGGAGTGCTTTCCTACTTGGCGTGTGTGGTGTGTGTAATAGAGTGTTTTCCTGCTTGTATCCCTCGTGTGTGTGTGTGTGTGTGAGAGAGAGAGAGAGAGAGAGAGAGAGAGAGAGAGAGAGAGAGAGAGAGAGAGAGAGAGAGAGAGAGAGAGAGAGAGAGATTCAGTGCTTTCCTACTTGAAATTCTCAGCTTTCCTACACAGCTAACCAACCACCACCACCACCACTTAATCGTGTAATAATAATAATAATCTGTGATACCTTATCTGGGATGGCTCTTACTAATATGAAGCTCTCGTACATCTATCTCATCTTGTCTTGTCTCGTCTTGTGTGGGTCGACAAAACGTTCATATCAAGAACGTTTTTATGGGGGTGGTGGCTTTAGTGAATGGGAAGGTATACGTTCATTAGGTAGGTTGGTTGATTGGTTGGTGAGTAGGTAAGATGTTGGGTTGGTTGGTTGGTTGATTGGTTGGTGAGTAGGTAAAGATGTTGGGGTTGGTTGGTTGGTTGATTGGGTTGGTGAGTAGGTAAGATGTTGGGTTGGTTGGTTGGTTGGTTGGTTGGTGAGTAGGTAAAATGGTGGGTTTGTTGGCTAGTTAGGTAAGTTAGTTGAATGGTTGGTGGTTGGTTGGTTGGTAGGTAGGTAAGTTGGTAATATAGGAAGACAGATAGGTAGATGGTAGGTAAGTAGGTAGCTTGATAGATAGATAGGTTGCTTGATAGATAGGTAGGTAAGTAGGTAGCTTGGTAGGTAGATAGGTAGCTTGATAGATAGATAGGTAGATAGATAGGTAACTTGATAGATAGATAGATAGATAGCTTGATAGATAGATAGTTAGGTAGATAGATAGATAGCTTGATAGATAGATAGGCAGGTAGGTAATAATTTATAGTCTGTTAGTGGTCCTCCTCCTCCTCCTCCTCCTCCTCCTCCTCCTTCTCCTTCTCCACTATACCTTTCCAACCCAGCAGACAACACCCAGACACTGACTCATGTTACTGAACGTTTCCTTCCTTAAGTCTGCCTGTCTTAAGTAGCTAGCTTGTCTGCCTGCCTGCCTCCCTTAAGTAGTTAGCTTGTCTGTCTGCTCTTTTGTGGCTTGCTTGTCTGTCTGCCTGTCTGCTCTTTGTGGCTTGCTTGTCTGTCTGCCTGTCTGCTCTTTGTGGCTTGCTTGTCTGTCTGCCTGTCTGCTCTTTGTGGCTTGCTTATTTGCCTGTCTGTCTGCAATTTATAGCTTGCTTGTTTGCCTGTCTGTCTGCACTTTATAGCTTGCTTGTTTGCCTGCCTGCTTGTCTGTTTGTCTGCATGCCCTGAGTAGCTTGTCTATCTGCCTGTCTGCCTAGTCTACAATACACACATCCTATAATATCCGTCGGAAAGGAAGATGTCATGGATACCGTCACTTCCTGTCTTCTATTAATCCCTATATGGAGTTTTGTAGTGTGTGTGTGTGTGTGTGTGTGTGTGTGTTATTCCGAGGGTAGTCAGCAGTATAATTTATGGGTTTAGCCGAAGCATTTAACTCCGTACGGTACACACACACACACACACACAATAATAAAACACTTCACTACCAACACTCGTTTGTTTGTTTATCCTATATATCACTACAAAAAAATCCCCGACCAGAAACTAGATGTAAATTGAGGTAACTTTGACTTAAAAAAACTTATCGACTCACAGCTTCACTCAATGTGCATTCACGTTAGCAAATATACACAAGCTGATGATTCGACATGTCTTACAAACCGATATAATTAGAATTACTCGTGTACTGAACATTTTAATCACTAGAACATTATTATCACTCCTCATACTTAAAATATATTATTCATTAACACTGTAACCAAATTTATGACTGTATTTTAATTCCCTGCCCTGTGATCGTGTATGAGACCTGGCTGGTGGCTTCTGATTCCTCCTGACTATGCCACGACACAAGATCATTCCATATATATAGGTGTGTGTGTTTCGTGGCAATCTTTGGAGGACTCACTAACATTACGTGGGTCCTTTATAATACATTTTCTTTTCACTATCTGGAGTTGACAAATTAATTGGAAGTGGACGAGTCGTGTCACATAATTATGAACTTGTGCTTTTAATTCCGTGTATACAGTCGAGTTGAACAGTTCAGTAACATAAATAATCACTAAGTCACTATACGCGGTCAACAATGGGTCACCACCAACTTGAGAACAATAAAATAACAACACAGCTTGAATTAGTCCACACAACCACATAACTCAGACGAGATGAACAGGTTACTTGAGACGAAAAAGTAATATAAGTTTGAACAGGTCACGACTATCGTACAACTCAGAAGAAATCAACAGGTCACTTGAAAGGAGCGAGTAATTAAAGTTTGAACAGGTCACTACCATCGCACAACTCAGAAGAAATCAACAGGTCACTTGAAAGGAGCGAGTAATTAAAGTTTGAACAGGTCACTACCATCGCACAACTCAGAAGAGATCAACAGGTCACTTGAGAGACGAGAGACAAGTGGAGGCGCGCGAAGAAATGTGTTGTGGTGGGTCGAACGCGGCGAGATACGCAAGTGATGCAACAACAAGCACTTATCGAACACAAATAGCGGGTCAACTCTACGCACCACTAACACACTCACTCACTCACTCACTCACACGCTCCTCCCCAGACAAACAAACCTTTACGTACGTCAATCAGTTGCCCTACGCTCTCTCTCTCTCTCACACACACACACACACGCACACACATGTCACGGTGCAGTGCGGTACGCGATAGAAATAGTTTTGGATATACCGTAGACTGCAGTGTGTGAAAAAAGAATAATCATAATCAAAAGGGACAGGTTACGTAGTTAATAAAAAAGGCTGAATTGAAGTTGCTAGCAAGGTGGGCATGATATGTTGATGATGTTGATGTTGACATGAAGGAAGCACCGACGGCGGTTTATTGAAACACATAAACGTAGGAAAACTATAAACAATCACTGAATGACACGTGAACACCAACACACACAACAACAACAGCAACAACAAACTTTCCGCGACAGAGAAACTTTACTATGAAACTCACCGATAGTCTTCCATAAGAGACTCCTCTTGTTTGTGTGTGCTGAGGTAGTAGTAGTAGTAGTAGTATTAGTAGTTGTAGTTGTAGTAGTAGTAGCAGTAGTACACACCCGCGCCACGCACATATCATCGTATACACTCATTTTTGTTAAGACTGGTATGATGCACTCTCTCTATCTCTCAACACGAATAAATTATTAGAATAAAATCACAGGCTTAGAAGTGATTGAGGGTCAGACTTTTTCGGAGCTTAACCCTCTCCCAATGTTCTCTGGCTTACGTTGCCTAAACAGTAATGGACTGCGAGTGAGACCAGAAGGTATTATAGAAATTTCAGTCATGCGCGCGCAGACGGGAGGTGGGGCTTTCATTCATAAAACCCCACTCCTCCCCTTCTCCCCACTCGTAACTCGGGCATCGCAGAGCCTACATATGAGATTTAAGGATGGAAATGCCTATTGCGGTAAGATAAGGAAACGCCTGGATGCAATTGAATGTTCATAATAAGAGAGTTAAAGGATTATAATAATTCTCTTTCCTTGGGAGCGGGGCGGCGCGGTGTGGTTGCAGCTCGAGTCGACAGAGGGCGCGAGTTACAGAGTCCCCTTAACTTCAGTGCCAGTGGTCAGTCGACAATCGGGTGGAGTTGGGTGCCGACGTCTGCCCCTTCTCGCTCCATCCCTCTTCACTCGACTTGCACACCTCTGTCGCTAAATATCCCCTCCCCTCCCCCGCCAAGAATCCCACAACACACAGACGTATTTCTTCTCCATTGAAACATGCATGACCCCACCACACCTCTTTCTAAATACAGAGAGAGTGAGTGAGGTGATGGCATATTTGTTGTTAAATAATGCACTTGTATATAAAAGGGTACAGTACATAACTAATGATATCGTGTCTTCTGTCTGTCACTTAGATTGTTTTGTTGTCAGTGTGTGAGTGTGTGTGTGTGTGTACTAGTGTTCGTTTAGACTAGAGTATGTGTGTGTTCGTGTACAGTATGTGTGCGTGTGTGTGTGTACTCGTGTTCGCTTACAGTATGTGTGTGCGTGTGTGTGTGTGTACTAGTGTTCGCTTACAGTATGTGTGTGTTACCATGTTGGGTGAGTGATGTGTATGTGCGAAAGATACGAATAATTAATTGTATACACTACTTGACCATTACACTGTATTTCCACCGAGAGAGAGAGAGAGAGAGAGAGAGAGAGAGAGAGAGAGAGAGAGAGAGTATACGTATGAAGCCTACGTATGTATGTGTTGTCGGTCGTAACATACAGAATGAAAGTGTTTTATACGTACACAGCCTACTTATGTATGTATGTATGTATGTATGTATGTACGCGAGGAGGAGACTGATAAGACGAGGCTCACACATTACACCACGTTAATAGAGAGAGAGAGAGAGAGAGAGAGAGAGAGAGAGAGAGAGAGAGAGAGAGAGAGAGAGAGAGAATGTGTGTACGAGTCTTGAGAATTTTTTTTTAAACTATACGAATACTTTTTCACTCGATCCTGCAAATGGTTTGGCTATTAGAGTAGGAAAGAGGGAAGCAGACAATTAGAGGAGAAAGGAGAGAGACAGAAGTATAAGAGTAAGAAGGAGAGATGAAGACAGACACCATTAGAGTAGGAAAGAGAGAAATATAAACAATATTAGAGTAGGAAGGAAGGAAACAGTGTAAGAGTAAAGAGAGAAAAGATAAGTAGAGTAAGAAAGAGAGAAAAATTATTAAAATAGGAGAGAGAAGAGACAATTAAAGTAGAAAAGATATAAATAAAGACAATATTAGAGTAGGAAGAAAAAGACACTAACTGGTAAGATAGAGAGATGATAATTGTATGAGGGTGGGAAGGGAAAGGGGAAGGGGATGGGGATGAGAAGGGGATAGTGTTGGGACGGTAGGGATGGGGAAAGGGTTGGTATTGGGAGGGTAGGGAAGGGGAAGGGGTTGATATTGGGAGGGGAGGGGAGGGATGGGGAGGGTAGGGGATGGGGTTGGTGTTGGAAGGGGTTGGGGTTGGTGTTGGAAGGGGTTGGGGTTGGGGTTGGAAGGGGTTGGGGTTGGGGTTGGGGTTGGAAGGGTAGGGGATGGGGTTGGTGTTGGAAGGGGTTGGGGTTGGAAGGGTAGGGGATGGGGTTGGTGTTGGAAGGGGTTGGGGTTGGAAGGGTAGGGGATGGGGTTGGTGTTGGAAGGGTAGGGGATGGGGTTGGTGTTGGAAGGGTAGGAAAGGGAAGGGGTTGTTGATGTTGAGGTATAGTGGTGAGGGTGGGAAGGGAGAGGGGATTGGGAAGGTGGGGAGTCTAAGGGGTTGTGTTTGGGCATGGGGCCATGGGGTTGACGATGTGAAAGACCCTGTAGAACGATGGAATAGGTAATAAAGAGGATGGACAACAACAACAACAACAAACACCAAGGAATAGGCAATAAAGAGGAGGGACAACAACAACAACAACAACAAACACGAAGGAAATGAGTGTGAATAAATAAATGAAACTGCATGACTCGGGTTCAAAAGGGTGTCCAAATACCTTAAAAAATACTGCCCATATCAACTCAGGCAAAAAAAAAAAAAAAAAAAAATGAGGAAGAAGAATATAAGGGGATTATACGAGTATTTTTTTGGTACATTGGAGCACCTTGATTCCTCCAAACTATTCCAAGCAACATGACACCATTATTTTTGTTCATCTGGTCCTGTTTCCTGGCATACTTTGGAGGAATCAAGGCACTTTAATTGTACCAAAAGTATACCATGCCCTCAATTAAAAACCCTGTGATCGTGTATGAAAATTGGAGGCTTCTGATTCCTCCTCACCATACCATGAAACAAACACGCTCCTACCATATCGGTGTGTGTGTGTTTTGTGGCAATGTTTGAAGGACTTATTTATCTCCAACTTTCTGACTACATACGTTTGTTACATTGGAGTGCCTTGATTCCTCCAAAATATACCAGGAAACAGGACCAGATGAGCAAAAATGATGGTGTTCTGTTGCTTGGAATAGGCTGGAGGAATCATTTGCTCCAGATTTACCAACACAGAATTTCCCCCTTAAATAATAAATATATAGGGTCGATGGTAACTGGAAAGGAAGATAACTATAGCCTGGAATATGTGAGAATCCTGGAAGCCAGCCATGGTTTCCAGTAAATGGGAAACTGGGGGAATAGAGACTGGAATAATAACTTAAAACTATATCACTTTAAAGGGGGAATATACTTGTGTTGTTAAATCTGGAGCAAATAATTCCTCCAAACTATTCCAAGCAACAGAACACCATTATTTTTGTTCATCTGGCCCTGTTGTTTCCTGGCATTCTTTGGAGGAATCAAGGCACTCCAATGTACCAAAAGTATGAAGGACCCTGTGATCGTATATGAGACTTGGTGGCTTCTGATTCCTCCTGACCATGCCACGAAACAAACAAGCTCCTTTCATATAGGTGTGTGTGTGTGTTTTGTGGCAATGTTTGAAGGACTCATTTATCTCCAATTTCCTGACTATATCACGGGGGTCTTAAAGGATATTATTCACTCTCTATGGTGAATTGGAAGGTCTCTGATTCCTCCAAACTATGCCAGGAAACAGAACCAGAGGAACAAAAATAATGGAGTTCTGTTGCTAGGAATTATTTGGAGGAATCAGTTGCTCCCGTTAACACCGTCGCTATGACTGTGACATAATCAATTACCTACAATATACGAGGCTTTAATAAATTAATGTGATAAATAAATAGTAAATAAGTACATAATAAAATAAATAATAAACCAATTGCCCAGTGTACAAAAAAGTGCTTTCATTAACACAATTAAATAATAATAATAATAATAATAATAATAATAATAATAATAATAATAATAATAATGATAATAATAATGATAATAATAATAATAACAATAATAATAATAACAATAACACCGTCTAATAATAATAATAATAATAATAATTTCCCTTGCCACGAACGAATACAGGAAGTTTTTATCCCACTATCACCATGCATACGTGTACTTGTGACATGTGGCAATAATCGTAATAATTCCATATATCTTAACCATTAATTTCACCATTAGTTACACACTGAGTAGAGATTTACTTCATAGTGGTGTAAACAAGGCATAAACACACATTCATTCACACCATCAAACACAGTAAACAATGCAATGTATCGCTGGAATTAATGTATGTAGGAAAACAGAATATTTGGCTACTAAACTGATCACCCCCTCCCCTCCCCTACTAACCACCATACGTGCCTCCCCTCCCTCTTCCCCCCCTATCACTCCTACCCTCCCCTATGCACTTCCCTCCCTCTTCCCACCCCCTACACCCTCCCTAGTCCCTCCCTATAACCCTAGTAGCTGGGTTAGTAATAGCAGTGCGAGGCCGTGGTAAAATTTTGCTCCTACATTGGTACTCTTATTTTCGCTATCATGGGTCGACTGAAGGGAATTCCAGATGTCCTCTCCCCTGACATTCTTCATCTACTTGCTATCACAGGCCATGGCGATGAGATAGGTAAGTGACAGAGTGCGTGGGGAGAATTAGAAGTGAGTGAGTGAGTGAGGGAGGGAGGGAGTGTCTGAGGAGAGAGAGGGAGAGAGAGTGATTAGGTGTTGTCAGTGCTGCCAACCATCCCATACACATGTAAACAAACACGCCTGCCAACCTGCCTCTGGGTGGGTGGGTACAAGTTACTGATACGAGGCAACATTATTATTATTATTATTATTATTATTATTATTATTATTATTTACTCTCCTTATTTATCAACCAAGTGACAAGTGTAGTTTTAGTTTTAATTAGCCTATGCATTAGAAAAGGATACGTGAAGTTATAATAACCTAACATTACTACATTGGCTACATAAATGTATCCTAATATTTATACAGCATAGCAACAAATATACAAGCATCTATTATGTTTGAATGATTGATTGATTGATTTATTGATACTAGGGGCCGCAATAGTGAGATCATAATAGCACCAGGAGAAGGGGATAGAGAGGTGAGACAGCAAGCAGGAAGGAAATAGAAAGATGAAAGATGATAGGATTGATATTTTATTGAAAAAAAGAAAAGAAAAATATATCATTCCAATATTTACAAAATTTTAACTAACCATCACGATTTAGGTATAAGTTCATAGTAACGTGATTAATTTCAGCTTATACTTTGAACACCCATACCGGAATTAACTTTAAATATTCACACAACTTTGACTAGAAGCTACAGTACAATATTAATTTGGTCCATGTCACACACTCAATTTCCACGACTCTCTCTCTCTCTCTCTCTCTCTCAAAATCAATTTTATCTCATTGTGTCTTTCTTTCTCTGACTTTTCTCTTTTTGCTCATAATCCAAAATCTTCTGTTCTGTGTGTGTGTTCAGTTCCCACTCATGTTCCTCCACTGTGATTTTTATTATTATTATTACTATTATTATTATTATTATTAGTAGTAGTAGTAGAAATAGTAGTAGTGGTATTAATAGTAGTAGTAGCCTATACAGTAGTTTACCATTATTATTATTATTATTATTATTATCGTCTTGTCGTAATGATGTCTTTTTTAACAACTGGTGGTGGTTTACTGTACATGTTGTCGTGACTGTACAACACAGGAGTAGAATAGGCTCATACATTCATCTTTACATAGGCTACATCCGGGAACAGACTCTAATAACATCCCCTCCCCTCCCCTCCCCATCCCTACCCCTCCCCTAAATCCCTCCCCTCCCCTTCCCCTCCCCTCCAAATCCCTACCCCTCCCCTTCCCTCTTCCCTTCCCTACTTATTTTCCTGCCTACCTACCTACTTGATGGTTGCAGTTTGTCACCTCTCCCTCCCCCCCTCCCCCCCCCCCCTTAAATACACACACACACACACACACACACACCGAACTGTGTGTGTGTGTGTGTGTGTGTTATGATTGTAATAATATAAGGTGTAGACATACCACCATTACCTAAATAACACACACACACACTTTCTCTCTCTCTCTCTCTCTCTCTCTCTCTCTCTCTCTCTCTCTCTCTCTCTCTCTCTCTCTTTCCTATTACCAAAAAGAAGGGGGGGGGGTGAGTTAGAGGGGGCAGCAATCCCGGATCTCTAACCTGACAAGAATTCAGACCTCTCTTCCTTCACTTCCTGCCTTCCTTCCTTCCTACCTACTTCCTTGTTCCTATTTCTTTCCTTCCTTCCTTCCTACCTCTCTTCCTTCCTTCCTACTTCCTTCCTTCCTTTATATTCCTTCTACTTCCTTCACTTCCTGCCTTCCTTCCTTCCTACCTACCTCCTTGTTCCTATTTCCTTCCTTCCTTTATATTCCTTCTCCTTCCTCTCTCCGACTTCCTTCACTTCCTTCCTTCTCATTTCTTTCTCCTTTTCACATACTTCCTATTTCCTTCCTTCCTACTTTATATACCTTCTTCCCTCCTTATCCTTTCTTTTACTTACTTCCTTCCTTCCTTCCTACTTCCTTGTTCCTATTTCCTTCCTTCCTTTATATTCCTTCTACCTCCTCTCTTCTACTTCCTTCCATCCTTCCTTCTTTCCTCTTTTTCCTTCCTTTCTTCTATATTATCCTTCCCTCCTTCCTTCTTTCTTCCTTCCTTTCTCCTTCCTTCCTTCATTCTTTATATTCCACTTCTCCTCCTTCCCTTTTGTTTCTCCTTCCTTCATTATCCTATCTTCTCCTTTCTCTCCCAATCTACTTACTTTCATCCTTCAACTAAACTTTCAATCCTTCAACTAAACTTACATCCTATAAATCCCTTTCTCTCTACCTCATAATTATCTTTCAATCCTTCAATCTCCCACAACTCTTCTTTCATTCTTTCTTTCTTTCTCTTTCACTGTCCATCCTCCATCCTACTCACAATTTCCATTCCTTAATTAAAGAGGGTAGGATATATAGCACATTGTATTTTTTTTTTTTTTTTTTTTTTGGGGGGGGGTAAATCTGGAGTAAAAATGATTCCTCCAAACTATTCCAAGCAACAGGATACCATAATATATTTTTTTTTTCATCAATTCCCTTAACTTAACTATTTATTCAACCTCACTTCTGTACAGTCAAGAGCACAAATTAATATACAGCTTAGGTTGAATTTTTGAACAGTCCACCAATTCACAAAAAAAAAAAAAAAAAAAAAAAAAAAATCAATGAAAATCTTATTAAAAAAAATCCAATGAAAATCTTATTAAAAGAAATCCAATGAAAATCTTAATCTTATTCACAAAAAAAAAAATGAAAATCTTATTGTCTCGTGGATTTTATTATTATTTATTTATTTATTTATTATTATTTATTATTATTATTTATTCGAAGCACACCTGTATGCTTTATTAGTGCTCATGACTGTACGTTTGAAAATAGGCTAGAGAGGGTGTGTGTGTGATATATTTGTTTGGGTTGATTTTGTGAAGTTAATTAAGGAAAGAAACTGAAGGACAACACCAAGAGAATTAAGGAAGGAGGAAAAGATGATGTAGAGGAGGAGGAGGAGGAGGAGGAGGAGGAAATAGTGAAGGAGGAGAAGGAGGAGGAAGAAAGAGGAGGAGGAGGAGGAGGAGGAGGAGGAGGAAATAGAGGAGGAGGAGGAAGAAAGAGGAGGAGGAGGAGGAGGAGGAGGAGGAGGAAGAAATAGAGGAGGAGGAGGAGGAAGAAATAAAGGAGGAGAAGGAGGAGGAAATAGTGAAGAAGGAGGAGGAAATATGGGAGGAGAAGGAGGAGGAAGAAATAGAGGAGGAGGAGGAGGAGGAAATATGGGAGGAGGAGAAAGAAGAAGAAATAGAGGAGGAGGAGAAGGAGGAGGAAATAGAGGAGGAGGAGGAGGAAGAAATAGTGAAGGAGGAGAAGGAGGAAGAAATAGAGGAGGAGGAGGAGAAGGAAAAAATAAAGGAGAAAGAAGAAGAAATAGAAGAGGAGGAGGAGGAAATAGTGAAGGAGGAGGAGGAGGAAGAAGAAATAGAGGAGGAGGAGGAAGAAATAGAGGAGGAGGAGGAGAAAGAGGAGAAAAACAAGAAACCGAAAAAGAAGATGAGGAAGAGGAATAGGAAAACAGGAACAGAAGAGTAGGAGGAGAAGGAACAGAAAAAGAAGCAAAATAAGAAGATGATGAGGAGGAAGAGGAATAGAAGAAGAGGAAAAGAAGAGGAGATGAAGAAGTACAGTATAAGAAGAAGAAGAAGAAGAAGAAGAAGAAGAAGAAGAAGAAGAAGAAGAAGAAGAAGAAGAAGAAGAAGAAGAAGAAGAAGAAGAAGAAGAAGAAGAAGAAGAAGAAGAGGAGGAGGAGGAGGAGACAGCGATCGACGGACCATGATTTTCGAACATCAATTTTTTTTTTCTTCTTCCAAACCGAGTGATGTAGCACAATGTGTGTGTGTGTGTGTGTGTGTGTGTGTGTGTGTGTGTGTGTGTGTGTGTGTTCATACAAGCATAGGGCTGTGTGTGTGTATATGTGTGTGTGTGTGTTGAAGACGAACTAATTATGTTGCATCTCCTTATTTCCCTACACGACGCTAACGTATGTGTAAATCACGCGAAAATGTGTAAATCGTGTCCATATACAGGTATAAATTACGTCCATATACAGGTATAAATTACGTCCATATACAGGTATAAATTACGTCCATATACAGGTATAAATTACGGTCATATACAGGTGTAAATTACGGTC
>JAWZYT010007346.1:10000-16175 GCA_034508575.1 Petrolisthes manimaculis | reverse complement strand
CCTTTATTACTCCTTCCCTCTCTCCCTCATCCTCTCATCACTATTCCTTCCCTCCCATCCCTATTCCTTTCCTTTCTCTCCCTACTCCTTCCCTCCCTTCTTCCTCCATCCTCTTTCTCCTTCTCTCCGTCCCTCCTCCTTCCGTTTCTCTCCCTCCTTCCTTCTCTCTGTACTTCCTTCCTTTACTCCTCCTTCCCTCTTTCTATTTCCTTCCGTCACACCTCCTTCCTTCTCTCTCTCTACGTCCTTCCTTTACTCCTCCTTCCCTCTTTTCCACCTCCAAATACTACCACCTCATATATATATTTCTCACTCCTTCCTTTCATCCTTCCCTTCTTTTCTCCCACACTCCCTTCTTCCTTCTCCGATTTCACTGCACTTCTCTTCTTCCCCTCCAACTCACTCCTCTCTCACCACCTCCAGCCCTTAAAAATGCCAAATGATTTCCCCTCCTCCCTCGTTATATCTCACTCCACCATCTCCATTAACTCCTTGAGACCCTTTATACTTTATCACGATTAGGTATCAGATATATATATATATATATATATATATATATATATATGTACATAAGGATGTATATATATATATATATATATATGTGTGTATGTAAGCAATGCATTAAGGCCCTCGTAAAATAACAACAAAAATAGAAAACTTTAAGAGTGTTTACTCACCCCAACTTCTTTCGTCTTATTCTTTAATTCTCTTTCACCCCCAACCACTTTCTCTCTCTCTTTCTCTCTCTCTCTCTCTCACTCTCTGACCCTCCTTACACACGACACACACACACACGCACATACACACACACACACACATACACACACACACACATACACACACACCAGGGAAGCAGAATAATTCGATAACATGGTGTGGGACGATGATTACTCAGGCTCCTGGCCACTGTCGACCCCCTGGCTGACTTGTGTGTGTGTGTGTGTGTGTGTGTGTGTGTGTGTGTGTGTGTGTGTGAGAGAGAGAGAGAGAGAGAGAGAGAGAGAGAGAGAGAGAGAGAGAGAGAGAGAGAGAGAGAGAGAGAGAGAGAGAGAGAGAGAGAGAATCATTTGCTTCTATCCAAGAGGTAGCAACTTCAACACAAATTCCCCTCGTGTCGGATGAATTGCATTTAATGGATTCAAGGTAACCATTTATAATAATAAGATATCCAGAAATACAGAATTTAAAAGCAATACATAATATTACCATCAAATTATACACGAAAAAAAATCATCACAGGTGTTTATGATAATTAAATTAATTTCACGTCCTATCTTCAAACTTCTACAAATTTTAGGCATAATTTTCAAGAATGTTCAATCAGTAGTCAAATTGCAACAATACTTTAAACAGCTACAAATGTTAGAAATGATGCATGAACTGATACATTAAAGCATTCATCTCTGTGTGTCTCTCTTCGCCTCCTCCCTAAGCGTGTGAGATGTTAGAAATGATAGACAAACACATTAAAGCCTTCATCTCTGTGTATCTCTCTTCGCCTCCTCCCCAGCGTGTGAGATGGGATCCTAGTGAGGGTCTCAAATCAGACTACCCCGCAAAGCCTCCTTCATGCTACCCACCCCACCCTAACCTTTGGCCCTCTCAGGTCGTATAGTATAAACCCATTTGCGGGAGAGGATGTGTGCTTGTGTGTGTGTATGTGTGTGTGTTTGTGTTTGTTTGTTTGTGTGTGCCTGTGTTCCTGTGTGTGTGTGTGTGCGTGTGTGTGTGTGTGTGTGTGTGTGCCTGTGTTCCTGTGTGTGTGTGTGTGTGTGTGTGTGTGTTGAGGCCGACATAACCTTGTTGAGGGCCAAGGAAGCGAGCATCAGCAGCAACACACGGTTCAGGACCCAAGGCCCCTCTGTCTAGTCCTGGTGGTGATACTGTGGGGGGACGCTGGCAGGACACAGAAAGGGAAAGGAGAAGGAGGAGGAAGAGGAAGAGGTGGGAGAGAAAGAAGAGGAGAACGAGGAGGAAGAGGAAGAGGTGGGAGAGAAAGAAGAGGAGAACGAGGAGGAAGAAGAAGAGGAGGAGGAAAAAGAAAACGAGGAGGAAAAGAAAGAGGAGGAAGAGAAAGTAGTGATGTTATTGTTGCTGTGTGGTTGTTGGGTGGCGGTGGTAAAGTTAGGAGTAGTAAAAGAAAGAAGGATAGGAGACTGGGTGGATTGGAGAAGAGAAGGAGTGTCGAAGAGGAAAACGCAGGATAGAAGGTGTGATAAGAAGGTAGATAGAAAAGACGAGGTGCATGTGGCGGGGACGAGTAAGCAGAGAGGAAATATCGAAGAGGAAAGGGACGATGGGATAAAGAAAGGAGAGACGGAGAGGGAAGTAAAGGAAGAGGAAATAGAACCCACACCAGACTAGCGGTTTAAGGTTTCAGCATTTTCTCTCTCGGGGCCACGAACGAAAAAAATATGACACCAGACAGAGAGACAGAGAAAGAGCGAGAGTCATGAATAAAAGATTACGACATGAATGAAAGAATAAAAGAAATACAGACGGGGTTAGAGGCAGGGTGAAATTGAGAGTGGTGGTTGTAGTGATAGTACTAGAGGTGGTTATGGTATTGGTGGTCGTGATTGTGGTGGGGTTGGTGATGGTGATGTTGGTGGTAGTAGTGGTAATGGTGGTGATTGTGGTGGAAACGTTAGATGTGGTAGAAGTAATATGGTTGTGGTGGTGGTGGTGGTGGTGGTGGTGGTGGTGGGAGCTTGGAATGTGGTAGTGAAGGTGAAAATGAAGGTGGTTGAGGTGGTGTTGGTGGTGGTGGTGGTAGTGGGAGCTGGGTATATGGTAGTGAAAGTGAAAGTAAAGGTGGTGGTGGTGGTGGTGGTGGTGGTGGTCGCGAATACCTTTTCAAAAACTACAATTTCCCCTGTCGATTCCGTCAAAATGTTCCCCCCTAACACAAACACACATATTTTTTCCCTTTCGGTCAGCAGGGCTGACAAGGTGGGAAGAGAAGTCGGAAACCACTGCTAGGGGTAGATAAGGTCCCCACAACTTCCTTCATAAACCAAAAACAAAAGAAACGTTATTCAGTTCTAGAATATTTTTCTTTCGATACATATTTTTCGACATACAATATAAAAATTACTTTTTTCTTTATGGTGCAGCCATTTTTTCAGATCTATGTGATGCAAACGATACGGAAATAAAAATCTTTCTTCATTTTTGTGTATTCTTTGTCTACTCTCGGCTTTTTTACATTACATATACTTCGTACGAAACCTAAAATACGTTTCGTTTTTTGTTTGTTTATTTTTGTTTGGTTACGAATTGGATGTCGCCGTAAAAAAAATGTGTTGAAAAAATCAGGCGATAAAACTGTTGTTCTCTGTGTCGCAGTTTCGTGGTGACGTCAGTACCGCTCCCCTCTGACCTAAATCTATATCATGTCAATATATTTTTTTTACTATGGCATCATGTAGAAATCTTTTTTTCCATCATAGGCTCCCGGCGAAATATTTCTTATGTGTTCGATGAAAATAATTTTCACATAATATAATTCTCGGACTGGTAAAGATAGTGAAACGTGGGTATGCTTGTCCGTAGACTTTCGCGTATTTCTTTCGGCCAGATGACCACAGCGCTAATGGTTTTTCGCCTTTACCAGTCGTGCATTATTTTCTGTTGGCATTCCAGTCACTCACAGTCCACTGCAGTGTTCGCCTTGCACTACCTTGGGCTGAGTTCGATCCTTGCCAGAAAAAACGTGAACAGGATGAGGGGAAGTTAGCCCTTGTCGAAACCTCATGAAGGGATACCGCTCTAGAATGCAATGCAACCACACTCTACTACCCTTCTCAACACTGTCTCAAGTCTGTACATTACTTTTGCATCCCTATCCCTTAGCCTCCCCCCCCTCAACCCACCCACCCACCCACAAACACACACACACACACCCACCCACCCACACACACACACACACACACACACTAACCCACGTTCCCTAAGCCCCACAACCCAAGCACTAATTGCCCACGGGTCTTCAAATATCCAGTCTCCCCTCTCCTCCCCACCACCTCATCCCTGCGGTAGTTGGGGAAGAATGGAATATCTAGCCAAGTGGTTTACTATCGTTCACGACTTTTCCAGGACGACACATCTCTGTCTGGGGAACCATCGTCTTTGGATGGTGGCTTTCTCCTCGTTGGCTTGGCTATAGTCCAGTTTTTTCTTCTTCTGTGTGTTTATTTTTTTTAATACTTCTGCAAATACAACGACTGACTCCTTCACCTCATTGTTTTCCTTTATCAGTTAATGTAATGCAAACGAAGACTTAATTACTCCGAATACATACACGGCATTACACGCTCATGTAATTATCTGTAATTATTATAGACATGGTAATCTATTCAAAACATGATTTTTATCTCATATGAAATGAATCGAAACTAGCTTATTTTTGTCAGCTTAATTAAGAAAAGTTAACCCTCTAGAGTCTGACAAAAAAAGAAAAGAAAAAGAACTCAAACTAACTCAAGTATATTTTCCTGTACCTCCCGACCACGCACGGAGGATTAATGACTTTATCGCATTGCATAATTTTCTTTAATTATGTTAGTGACGTATACATTTTCTTCTTCACCAACCTTGCCTTTCCAACCATCATGCGGCCATTTATGGAATACAAAACAGGGTAACAAGACGAACAACGTAAACAGAATATAATAATAATGCCTGCACTCACACTCCCATCAACTCCCCTCTTTCCTTATACAAAACAACACACATAAACACAACGTACATAAACACATACACACACACACATATGTAAACACACACATGCACACAATTACAAAAAATACATAGGCAAACACACACACACAAGAACATACACATGCAAACACCCACCTTCACACTATTACTAAAAATACATAAGCAAACACACACACAAACATAAGCACTCAGCCTGCACAGGATACACGTCCATTAAGAAATGAAGTTGCCGGGGTTTATCCAAAGCTCATTGCTTATATTGAGGGTTTTTTCTATGTTACTCCGTCCTTGTTTATAATAGAAAAACACACAATATCCTCCCAACCATATTATCTCCAATAAAACGAAAAGCATGCTGCGTTTTTATAGGATAGTCGGATCAGACCGCTTAACAATCACTGGGGGGAATTTTTATACACATTTTCATTTTAACTTTGGTAATGTATTCATCAGTCATTTCATTGGCAAGGTTTAAAAAAAATTGTAATTCTTTGGACGTACGGTAGGACTGGGGTGTGAGGAGAGGTAGGGAGTGGCAGAGACAGTGAATGGTGTGGTTTGAATCTAGAAGGGTGGGTGGGACAGGGACAGGGAAAGACAAGGTTATGGAGTACGAGGACAATAATTGACTGAGGAGTAAATGTAGTGAGTGATGCATAAATGTTGGGTATAATTGGTAGAAGAGAATATGGTGTGTTATGAGTACAATGTATAAACCTGCATGTGTATAATTATGTATGTATGTATGTATGTCAGGGAAGGGTACGTATAATGTGAAAAGAGAATTACATTAAGAGGCAGGGGAATAATAAAATACGAGTGTCACAAGGCTGGTACAGTTGCGATTAAAAGTCCTGCATCAGGTAAATAAAAATGAGTCAGCTAGATGGATCGTACGAATCAATATTATAGAGACCAACAACATCTTTAATTTCGCATCATTTTTCGAGACCGTTTCATTTATCGGTGTTGCAGGATCATTGAACGTGACTGTAACATGGGGAGTATAGAAACAGGTTGTGCCAAAGTGAAAATGAAGGAGACATGAGATGGGTAGGAGTATAATGTTACCGTGAGGGTGGCGTTGTGTGTTTAAAAGCAGTGTGGTGTGTGTTGCAGTGAGTGTGACAGGTGAATTTACAACACAGGCCGTAAACTTGGACACCATAGCTAGATAGAAAACACACACACAGGCGAAAACCTTTACAACCTGATATTACCCGACAGCAAGAACCACAATCATGTCTGGGTAGGTAAACACAAACACGGCCAGGAAAAGGAAAAATAATGAATGCCAAATACAGAGTCAGTGTCATAGTTGCTACAAGAATCCTCATCACGTTGACAAAGAACCACAATCCTATACTCCATTTCCATTGTATTTAATTTCTTTCTTTACCTGGTAGGACTATGAACGGGTCCCTCATTCAATTTTTTTTTTTTTTCCTATCAG
>JAWZYT010007346.1:0-5000 GCA_034508575.1 Petrolisthes manimaculis | reverse complement strand
CTAATTAAGGGTTACAAGGTGGTCAGGTGGCAAAGGGGTGAGGCGGACAGGCAGGCAGGCAGGCAGACAGGTGAGGGGATCAAGTGAGAGGCAGTGGAAGCAACAGAGGGATCAGAATAGAACAAGGGGACGTGGAATGGTGATCAGAGGGAAAGGGTGGAGAAGCTAGGGGCTGTGGCAGAAGAGGGATCACAGGAAGCGGGAATTCTCGTTGGAACAGAGGGATAGGTCGAGCAGAAAACAGAACAGGGAATCGTGGATACATTTAAGTACAGGAAGGATGATGACGCCTAAAGGGAAAGGAGGAAGAGGAAGAGGAGAAGAAGGAGGAGGAGGAGGAGGAGGAGGAATACAAAGGACATTCAAACAGCAACAGACCTACTGGTCCTTACGAAGCTGCTTGATTTTATTATTCTATCTAACTTACAAGATTGATGAAAAGTACGGGAGGAAGAAGAACAGGAGGAGGAAGAGGGGAAGGAAGAAGAATAGGAGGAGGAGGACGAGGAAGAGGGAAAGTAATAAAGGAAGCACAGAGATTGGATGTTAAATAAAGTAAAAGAGTGGGAGGATCAGAGGGACAATGGAGGTGTTGGAGGAAATCAGGACAATGCAGTAGGGAGAGGGAAAGGCGGATCTAGGAAAAAATGGTAAGAAGGGGAGCAGGTGAAAGGCGAGAAGAAGCAGGTGAAATAGAGGAAGGTGTTGCTCTCAAGGGTGTGGATGTGTGATGGTGATGAAAGAGAGGTGCTCAGAATAGGGTAGGTATGAGTGACGTGATGCAGGATAGTATAGAAAGGAGAGGAGGATGTGGATAAGAAGAGTAGAGTTGTGTGAAAGTGTAGGAGAGAGAGAGATAGAGAGAGAGAGAGAGAGAGAGAGAGAGAGAGAGAGAGAGAGAGAGAGAGAGAGAGAGAGAGAGAGAGAGAGAGAGAGAGAGAGAGAGAGAGAGAGAGAGAGAGAGAGAGAGAGAGAGAGAGAGAGAGAACACATTAGGCTTATTATAAAAAGTTGGTAATAGAGGAGAAACAAGAAGAGGTGGAAGAGTGAACTATAGTGGCGAATAAGTGGAAAGAAGAGGAGAAAAGGGAAGAGAGAGCGTGAAGGGAGAAGAATCATATTATAAAGTATGAAAACTGGGAAGTGGAAGGTACTAAATGATTAGACCATAGTTAAATATTAAATGTGGTGAGAGACTGGATAAAAGGGAACTATGAAGGTGAAAGGCAAGAGAAGGGAAGGAGAATGGGAAGTGTTGGAGTGATTGTTTGTTTGTACGTGGGCATGAATTTTTAGTGTGTTTATGCTTGCGTATAATGTTTGTAAACCCGCGAGTATGAAAGTGTGAATATGTGAATGTTTTAGTATGTTTGTGCTTGAGTGTACGTGTGTGTTAGCGTGTGTGCTTATATATAGGTATGTGTGTGTGTGTGTATGTGTGTGTGTGTGTGTACGTGTGTGCTTATATGTGTATGTGTGTTTATGTGTGTGTGTTTATGTGTGTGCATGTGTGCTTATGTGTGTGTGTGTGTGTGTGTGTGAGCTTGTGTGTTTAGGGTAACAAAGGAGGGATAAGGAGAAGGAGAGAGAGGCATGGGGTGACATAGAAGCGATATATAACACTACAGAAAGGGATGACAAGGTTGGAAGAGGAAGAGGCATATAGTGTGATAAAGGGATGACAAGGGTAAGAAGAGGAAGAGGCATATAGTGTGATAAAGGGATGACAAGGGTAGAAGAGGAAGAGGCATATAGTGTGATAAAGGGATGACAAGGGTAAGAAGAGGAAGAGGCATATAGTGTGATAAAGGGATGACAAGGGTAAGAAGAGGAAGAGGCATAGAGTGTGATAAAGGAATGGATGAGATAAAGTATTAGTATTAGATATTTTTTATTAGATTAGATTACTTTATTTTCCATTAAGAATACAATGGCTGTTCATACAATTAAATGATACTATACTAAATACTAAATTAAATAATACTATACTATACACATAGCTTGATAAGAAAAGTAAGGCAGGGAAGACACACAGATACGAGGCCTGGCAGCAGACGGAAAAAGGTGTGTTGGATGACAGAGAAACGGGTGAGGTGGGTGAGTGGTAGGATGATGGATGATGGGGAAAATAAGTAGGCCGAAGGATAGCAAATATGTGGACTGACAGACTTCAAATGGGTGAGGTGGGTGACAAAAGGATAAATTAGGTGGTTGACAAAGGGATGGGTGAAATGAGTGGATGATAAAGGGATGTGTAAGGTGAGTGGGTGACAAAGGGATGGGTGAGGTGGATGGGTGAGGTGGGTGAGTGAGGTGGGTGACAAAGGGATGGGTGAGGTGGGTGAGTGACAAAGGGATGGGTGAGGTGAGTGGGTGAGGTGGGTGGGTGACAAAGGGATGGGTGAGGTGGATGGGCGAGGTGGGTGTGTGACAAAGGGATGGGTGAGGTGAGTGTGTGACAAAGGTATGGGTGAGGTGAGTGGGTGACAAAGGGATGGGTGAGATAAAGGAAGGCTGCTGGCCAGGAAGGGATACTGGTCAACTCGTCAATTATCAGAACCGAAGCGTCCGATCTGGCCCAGTGATCCCCCTGTTAGATGACGATAGGCTGAGGAAAGGGTGAGGGGAGGAGAGGGTAAGGGAGGAGAGGGTGAGGGGAGGAGAGGGTGAGGGGAGGAGAGGGTGAGGGGAGGAGAGGGTGAGGGGAGGATAGGGTGAGGGGAGGAGAGGGTAAGGGGAGGAGAGGGTGAGGGGAGGAGAGGGTGAGAGGAGGGACAATTGAAGGGAGGAAAATACGAGGTGAGGACAGTGTGAGAGGATGCCAGAGTAAAATAACAAAAATAAATAAAATGAGGTGGGGATAAAAATAGAAATACATTCCGAAGTGAATACAAAGTTAAGACAGCAGGGTGAAGATAGAGTGAGAAATGACAGGCAAAGGTGAGAAACAGAGTGAGTGAACCTCTAGAGTGACATACACGGTAAGAACAGAGTGAGGACAGAATATAGACTTAACGATTTCCACTTCCATAAATAGGAGTGTGTAGGCATGCAATATACAGTATTTCCTCTCACCAATAGTTGTAAACAATAAGTAAAGATAAGAGTGACTGAAACACTGGGCGAGGGACGAAATTAATGCCAGCGTTCATACGGAGAGGGAAGGGAGGGAAGGGAGGGAGAGAGAGGGAAGGGAGGGAGAGAGAGTGAAACTACGAAGACTTGAGACTGTCGACTAAGTTTTGATTGTGTGTGTGTGTGTGCGTGTGAGAGTGAGTGAGTGAGAGAGAATGCGTGTGTTTGTGTGTGTGTGTGTGTGTGTGTGTGTGTGTGTGTGTGTGTGTGTGTTTGCAAAAGTGGTAGAGTTGACACTTCAGCATTGCACATGAGAAGGAGTTGTCGCAAATACTTTTGATATATCCAGTCAAAATTTAAAGCTAACAGAGCACACTTGGATCACAGTATTTCCAAGTACACTAACGGAGTATAGACTTGATTCAGAGTACTGACGAGTATTCAACGCGGACAGGGAACTTTTATCACAGTATATGATTATGCGAATATTATCAACGTCAATACGACCATTTTAGCGTTCACAGAGCACTTGTTTTGTAGTGCTGATGAGAATTGTATGCTGCTCATTCCACCACCCCTGTTGAAATGATCACTTTATAGGGAATGGATTATCTATTCTATTATTAAAATTATCTACATACTATATGATACTAACTCCAATATAACTCTCCTTACGAAACACACTTCCAAGGCATTAACGTCGGGTTATGGCACAGCTTGGAGGAAGTGTAGCGTCCAGACTGCCTACAAACAGATTACTCCCATAAATCCTGCTTCACTGATGGAGGGGTGGGGGGTGGGGGGGGCGCCGCTCCTGTGATGAACGATTATTATGGAATATACTTTGTTGTCGGTGATTTTCATTATTCTGACGCTACAGGTTTCACTCAGGCTACGATTACGATATGTTGTAAGTCGCCGTGTTGTCCTTCCGTGTATTAACTTTAGTATATCATTATTGACTTTGACTTGCTTTCACTTTGTCAGAGCTTGTTTCTTTCTTTCTTATTCTGCCCCTCTATGCGATATGCTGATCATCAAATTCAACCATATATATGTAATAATATGAATACAAAAGTCATATCTTGTATTCGTTGTTGACAGGAATAACAAAGAGGCCTGACAAAATATATATCCACAGTACACACAATAAATACATATACGTTAATTGAATAGTGCCATCAGTCACAAGAGAGTTGTGCAATAAAAAAAATAATGCTAACACGGAACATTGGTGAGGTTTCCAAGTAAAAGCCAGAGTGAGGTAAGAGGTGCGAGTCAGTCAGTCAGTCAGTCAGTCAAGAGGTGCGAGTCAGTAAGTCAAGAGGTACGAGTCAGTCAGTCAAGAGGTACGAGTCAGTCATGCAGTCAGTCAGTACACACCCAAGTACTCTATTGGCCTTGTATACACTCACGGTAATAATGCCAATACCAGTGATGGGTGAGGAAGCATAGAATATACAGTACAGTACAGTAGAGTGTGATGCAGCTTCCATTACTCCACCCATCAGAAGCTATGATTGTTCTCCCTCCAGCAACACTCTCTCAGTCACCTGGCCTGTTTTCATTTCTCACCTTGACCTCTGTTATATTGGAAGTATTTCATTTGATGTGACATTTGACTCCTATTTGATATATGCTTGATTATTTGAAGGGATGATTGAGTATTAAATGTTATCAAATATATATCATAGTCACATGTAGTATAACACATTTATATTTCACTTTTACGTGTGTTACCTGAAGTCTCGATCTACTACACTGCCTTCATCTGCGCATGCGTTCACTGACATATTCCTCTTTTATCTTGCTAATCATTAATTTTTCCTGCGAGTAAGATGCACAGACAACAATTGGAGACGAGGCAAAGAAAGTATTGTAAACATCAACTGAGGCACTCCAATCTTGTCGTCATTGTACCTGCG
>JAWZYT010007345.1:0-20000 GCA_034508575.1 Petrolisthes manimaculis | reverse complement strand
CATACAGTACATACCTACAATTACACCCATTCCCGCGAGGATTCACCTAAAAACCAGCATACCAAACTAAAGTCATGACACACACACACACACACACACACACACACACACACACACACACACAGTACCAGAGAGTTAAAAGGTGCGTAGTAGCATGTGAGTGTGTGTGTGTGTGTGTGTGTGTGTGTGTGTGTGTATATATGTGTATGTGTGTGTGTGTGTGTGTGTGTATGTGTACCTGTACGTGTACGTGTGTGTATGTGTATGTGTATATGTGTACGTATATATGTGTGTGTGTGTGCGTGTGTGAGTGTGTGAGTGTGTGTGTGTGTCATAGTTTTTTTACCCCACCAACCATCCACTGTCTATAACTCTGAGGTGTGAGGTACAGTACTCAATTCGACACGACATAAAAACAAAACAAAACAAAAAACCACTTTCCAAGAAACTCAGCAGAGAGGTTGGTGGATGTCTATAACAACAGTGTCCCCTTTGCTAATGAATATAGACGACTCATGCAGTAAGTATTCAGATGGGTAGTATAAAAAATAAACTGCCTGGAGTGTATGTATGTATGTATGTATGTGGTGTTTGATGTGTTTTGATGGTATTGTAACTTAGAGTATACATAGAGTGGTAGAGAGTTTATATTCTCTTTTTCACTCATCCTTACACATCCTCCCTATTTTACACATTCACACTCACCCTCACTCAACCACACACATTCTTTCTCATCCTCACTCACCCACACTCACCCTATAACCACATCCTTTCTCATTCTCACTCACACTCACGCATTTTCCCTATTTCACACTCATCCCTATTGCACACTCATCCACATTCAACCACAACCACCACACACAACCACACACACCCCACAATCAACCACACACAACCACAACTCAACCACAACTCACAACCACACACACACACCCACACTCATCCTAAATTCGTCTCTCCCAGCAACTAGTGAATACCATGATGTCCTCAGCTGTTGTGACCTTACAGTGCCTCGTCCTGCTCATCGCACACCTCCACCAAGCCAAGGGTAAGATGAGGGTTGGTGGTTGGTGCAAAGGGAACCCCGTTGAAAATTACATAAACAAAATAAATAAAATAAATAAATAAATAAATAAATAGATAAATAGATAAATAAATAGATAAATAGATAAATAGATAAATAGATAAATAGATAAATAGATAAATAAATAAATAAAAATAATTCCTTGCTTACTTAATGAACGTCAGTAGAGGAGATGCTTGTTTTAATTTTGCTTAAAAGTAATATGTACATACACACACGCACAACAGCAACACATAAATAATAAAGAGTAAATATACACATAGCATACACAATACACAAAGACCAACAACAACAACAACAAACAGAAACAATAAAAGAGTAAAAAATGTATATACACATACACACAATATATAATTAATCGAGTATAAATGAATAAAATCAGTTCACAAACACAACAACACAAACCACAACAACAACAACAACACACTGTAATCATTATAATATATACGATACCTGTGCAGGAAGGTCTGTGGTGGTGCAGCTTCAGGAGGACGGTGTGGCCAGCAAGGACTCGGGCCTCATCTGGAAACACAACCTGCCTTCCCTCACCACCTTCACCTTCTGCGTGAGACTCTACTCGTACCAAAGGCGTTACTCCGACTACTTCTTCTCCTACGCCGTCCCAGACAGTGACAACGAGCTCGCCTTTCGTAAGTTGTAAAGCCAGGTTGTAATATTATGTTTCCTTATCATTGAAAGACGTAAATTGTAAAGTCAGGTTGTAATGTTATATTTCTTTATCATTGAAAGACGTAAGTTACACAGTCAGATTAAAATATTGTGTTTCCTTATCAGAATTCGTAGGTGTGCTTCTGATTCCTCCTGACCACGCCATGAAACAAGCTATAGGCCTTCCATTATATATAGGAGGTGGTGTTTCGTGGCAATGTTTGAAGGACTCTTATAACTCCAATTTTCTGAAGGTTCCATGTAAACTCAGTCATCACTAACACTAATTATTTCATTGTTTACTAATTATTTCATTGTTTACTAATTATTTCATTGTTTACGTTCTTCCCAGCACTTGGTTTACAATTTTCAAAACCTTTTACAAACTCATTACAATCAACCATAATATTTTCCACAGCTTTTACACAATTTTCAAGACTTTTTACAAACTCATTACAATCAACCATAATATTTTCCACAGCTTTTACACAATTTTCAAGACTTTTTACAAACTCATTACAATCAACCATAATATTTTCCACAGCTTTTACACAATTTTCAAAACATTTTACAAACTGTCATTACATCAACCATAATTATTATTTTTCACAGCTTTTACAAAATTTCTATCACACTATCACACAACTCTTATTATTGTATCAACCACACACAATTTCCATGTCGTCAATGACGTCAATATACGTCAGACACTGTACTTTTCTGGCGCCATATGACGTCGCTGTTACTGCGTGTAATAACAATCTACGAGACATTAGAATATACACACAGACAACCAACCACTGCCTTCCTTCACCTCACATACCTCAACTCAAACTGAAATAGCCGTGAGAGAGAGAGAGAGAGAGAGAGAGGAGGGGGGGGGGGAGATGCACGGTGCTTCATTTCGGTGTGTCAGAGTCTTCAGTTCGACTCGTTCTTTTATCCCCCCCCTCCCTCCCTTACCTACCTCATCCCTCCCCAAACCCATACCCCTCCCTCCATCCACTCACCCCTGTCTAGTCGAACACAGAGTTCTTGACCAAACTTATGAAGCAATCCCTATATACTGCTTCAACTCATCTGTTCGAACACTTATATAAAGATTCGGGGTTCGAGTCAAAGATACAGCCAGAATGAAAATGTCTCGCCGAATATTTTACCTTTTATTACCAAGTTAAGAGTCCTTTGATCAGGAAAATATGCAGAATAATTATTATGAAATGTTTCTAAGTAAAGTTTCTAAATAACTGAAATGTCTTCTATACCCCCCCCCCCTCTCTCTCTCTCTCTCTCTCTCTCTCTCTCTCTTGTTGCGGCGCCTAATATCAATCAATCTCTCTCTCTCTCTCTCTCTCTCTCTCTCTCTCCAGACCTCGAATACGACAAGAGAGAGCTCCGCCTTGCCTGCTGTTCCCGTCGTATCTTCCACACAGTGAAGGTGGATGTGAGGCTCTTGGCTTGGTTCCCCTTCTGTGCCTCCGTCGACCTCACCGCCGCCTCCGTCACCTTCGTCCACTCCAACGGCACTGAGAAAAGCACTCTCGTTGATGCGGTGGGTCTTGTGTGTGTGAGAGAGAGAGAGAGAGAGAGAGAGAGAGAGAGAGAGAGAGAGAGAGAGAGTGTGTTTGTTTATGTGTGTGTGCCAGTGTGTGAGAAAACAAAAGTAACGAGAAAGGAAAACAGAGAGACAAGAAGAGTGAGAAAGATAGATTGTGTGTGTGTGTGTGTGTGTGTGTGTTTGTGTGTGTGTGTTTAATGCCATACTGAACACCCTCCTCCTTCCCTCCCTTGGCTGCAGGTGAGTGAAAAAGGTCTTGAACTGAATGTGCAGGGTGGTGGCAGTGTGGTGTTGGGTCAGGACCAGGATGAACCCAGAGGAGGGATGAACCGAGGACAAAGCTTCAATGGCTACCTGGCCGACGTGTGGCTTGGGGAGGCACTACTGACGGAGGTACAGATGCAGGAGTACGTGCAGTGCCGCGCCGTCCTGCCCCCAGACGCACTCCAAGCTGTCCTTGACTTTCAAGACCTTGATAACGACTTCACGCTGGGGGTCGCCACGGTCGGTGCTGATGAAATGGTGAGGCTGGCACACACACCACACACACACACACACACACACACACATGCATAAATAGTTTGTGGGGAGGATGGGTTATCACTAACGTTTGTTTGTTTCATACTGCGTCACTCTAAACTAAACCTTGATGGAATTTGATCAACCTCACAAGACGATTGGACTTTATAAATAATGAAGTTTATTGAAATTTGGTGGATCAAGACCAAATATCAAGCCAGCTGATATTAGTCAAAACTTTTTAAATGATGTTTGTTGTTGTCATCTACAGGTTAATCCTTGCAGTTCCAGTCGTGACATCCTGTTTTCAGTGTTCTCAGAACCCCGTACTGCCCATCAGGCTGCACAGCTCTGTTCCATCCTTAATGGTAAGGTTGCTGCTCCACGCTCCATTGAAGAAAACCAGAGTTTGTTGCGTGAAGGATCTAGGAGGGTGGCACAGTGCAAGACATATAGTGAAGGTGCCAATGTTTGGATTGGTGTTGTCTGGAAGCCTCTCATTCAAATGTGGACTGATGTCTCCACTGGCCAAGAGGCAGTGTACAGGAACTTTGAGGTGGAAATCAAGCCATCAGGACAGGAGGAGCTGTGTGTATCAGGCGCCTCGATGGGCTCATCACATAACAACTGGGACATTGAATCCTGTTCCTTTCAGCTTTGTACAGCCTGCCAGTTCAATCGTCCTGCTCCCATAATGCTGAGAGGCCTGTGTTCAGAGTCACTCTTTGACCGAGAATACTACATCTATGACACCATCAACTCACGACCTGTGTTTAATGGGAAGTTCTGGTCAAGATTGGCCTGGACCAATAATGAATCTGATGGCTGGTCAGGATGGAAGCTGACACTGCTGACTGATCCACACATACACGCTCGTATGATATCCACTTCAGATATAGAACACCCAATTGGCATTCATGAGTACAAGGTGGTGGGTGACAAGTGTCCTGGGGAAAGGCAATATCTTAGACTGACCTCATGTACACTAAACCAGTTCACTTGTGATGATGGCACATGTGTGGAACTGGAGCAGCGATGTAACCTGGAGCTTGACTGTGCTGACCATAGTGATGAGATGGACTGTGAGACTCTAATTATGCCATCTGGATATGAGAAGGATTTGCCACCACCCAAGATGAACACCGACACACCCACTCCTGTTTTCTTTGACATTGTAATCATGTTAGTACGAAACCTGGACCTGCTGAACTCCCAACTCATCTTGGACTTGACATTGACACGGAGTTGGCTGGACTCACGACTTCAGTACAAGAATCTTCAAAAGGTCCAGTATTCATCAAAGATTCTTAATTGGTGTATAATAATGATCTTAGGATGACCGAAGTTCAATTTGATTTCTTCATATGTAACTATAGTTCAATGTAAGTTCCAGAAAGTTTTTGGTTCACCTGAGTGTTGTTATTTCAAAAGTATTTCAGAGTCCACATAATAAACAAATGCTCATAATGTCCAAAACTACTCCTTGTTATATGTGAAACAGAAATCTGAATGTAAAGCTACTCGTTGGTTACATAATTAGTCTGAAAAACATAAAGGAGTTAATATTAGATATAGAAGTTAATATTCTGTGAACCTAACATCCATAAAAAAGAGACTAAACTGTTTATGAACACTTCCACTTGAACCAAACCCTCAATGAAACTTATTAAAATTCTAAATATTCTCTGAAGTACATTGTTTTCTTCTGGAAGCAAAACTCAAATAGAATGAACTAACTAAAAGGATCCTAACCTCCTCCATACAGGACGAGAACCTAAACCAGATAGACTCTATGATGGGAACAGTTTGGTATCCGGATTGTATCTTCTTGGGTTCGGACGGCTCCTATGCTCTCTGGGTTGACTTGGACATAGTGGGTTGGGCACACCGCAATGCACAGCCTCTCCCTGATAACGACCAAAACATCAACGAGGGTAAACAATATAAAACAATTTAAAGGGAAGATGCTATTGATGATAAATTGGAAGGCTACTGATTCCTCCAAACTTTAACCAGAAAAATTTGAAGGCTACTGATTCCTCCAAACTTTAACCAGGAAACAGACTCACTCAGTAGTACTAATAAGGGATCTGTTTGATGGCATAGTTTGGAGGAATCAGTCGCTCCAGAATGATTTACCAACACTGAACTATCTCCTTTAACCTTTAAGGACCCTGTGATCGTGCATGACAATAAAAAAAACTTCTGAATCCTTTTTACTATGCCACGAAACAAACTCCTTCAAAAAGAGGTGTTGTTTCGTGGCAATATTAGAAGGACGCATTTACTTCTAATACTCTATATAACTACATCACAGGAATCCTTCAGCCACTCTATGTATCTCTCTGTATACCTTTTTCTCATCTCAGACGTGTATTATTCCGGAAAGGAGAACCCAATTATACTGGATAGGAAGTTCACCGTCACCCTAATGTGTACCTACGATCTGTCCATGTACCCGTTCGACACCCAGCGCTGTCCTTTGGTTATCTACATTCGCTACTACACAGCCTCCTACGTCCTCATAAAACTCGATGCCTTAAACTTCACGGGTACCAGGCGATTGATGGAGTATAGGGTGAGTAGTTGGTGAGCATAGGAACTTGAAAACACACACACACACACACACAAATGGATTGATGGAGTACAGGGTGAGTAGTTGGTGAGCATATGAACTTGAGAACACACACACACACACACACACAACACCAACAGCAACCAATTAAGTTTCATACACGACCATAATAATTACACAGACTCCCATAATACAGAAACCAAACTAAACCTTCGTACAAACAGATAACCGGACTGACTAACCATCGAATAGACTTACATGATTAATAAACAAGATTCCCGTAATACATAAACCAAACAAAACCCTCGTACAAACAGGTAACCGGGCTGAGTTACATGATTAATAAACAAGATTCCCGTAATACGTAAACAAACCAAACCTTCGGCCAAACAGGTAACCGGACTGATTAACCTCATTAACTTACATGATTAATAAACCAAACTAAACCCTCGACCCAACAGGTAACCGGACTGACTAACCGTGAAGTGCTACACCAGAACAAGAGCGGCCAACACTTGGAATTGGTGCTCACTAACCAATACGGCTACTTCATCACTGGGGCCTACATCCCGACGCTGCTGTTGCTGGTCGTGTCTTATCTCACCTTCTTCTTCGACCTCAGAGACTTCACCGACAGGATCATGGTCTCCCTCACCTCGCTGCTCGTCCTGGCGGCTCTCTTCTCTCAGGTAATGATAAAGAGATATAATAGTTTCCCAATCTTCTTTAAGGGGAGAACTTCGTATTATTATTATTTTAGAGGGCTACTGATCCCTCCAAAGTATGTCAGGAAACGGGACCAGATTAGTAAAAATAATGGTGCCATGGTTCTGTTGCTTGGAATAGTTTGGGGGAATCAGAGACCTTCCAATTTACCAACAACATAATCTCACTTTAATTAACCAGATCGCCTCAGCACTGCCCAAGACGGCTTACCTGAAGCTGATCGACGTGTGGTTCCTGTTCTGTATCTTGTCTGACTTTGTGATGGTGTTTGTGTTGGTGGTGATCAATCGTTACTTGGAGTCGCCTTCCTCACCACCATCACCCACCACCACCACCACCAGTGTCTCACCCTTCACCTCGTCCCCCTACATCACTACAACCTCATCCTTCTCCTCCTCTTCCTCCTCCTCATCCATCCCGACAGTCAACCAGGTGGAAAAGATGAAGAATATATCCTTCAAACCCTCAATGGAAAAGGTATGTATGTATGTATATATGTATGTACACACAGTAATCCAATATATGTATCCAGGTTCTTGTTGAAGTTTCGAATCATTTGACACACTAATAGTGAATCAATTACAACGCTTATCCTGTTTCATATTTGCTCGAGTTCGTTTAATTTTTAATGCTCGATTAGGCTATTCGAAACAAGCCTAGATACATATATTGGATTGCAAGAGTACAGTCGGCGGCAGAAGTCCTATTGATAAGTCCTGTTGATAAGTCCTGTTGAAAAGTCCTGTTGATAAGTCCTATTGATAAGTCCTATTAAAAAGTCCTGTTGATAAGTCTTGTTGAAAAGTCCTATTGATAAGTCCTATTGATAAGTCCTATTGATAAGTCCTATTGATAAGTCCTATTGAAAAGTCCTACTGTCGCCTAATTAATACTTTTCCCCAATGTCTCCCCTGCCAGAAGGTTGATAAGTGCTGTTGTCGTCGTGTTACACTTGACCCTCGTCGCTGCAACACCTTGGTTCAGTTCACCTTGCCTCTACTCCTTGGTGTCTTCATCATCGCTTACTTCTCCTTCGTGGCTTACAAGATGGGTGGGGTGAGTGACGACTTTAACACCAACCCTATACTACACCACGACCCATAGTACTACCAGCTACACCACGACCCATAGTACTACCAGCTGCATCACGACCCAACACACACACACACACACACACAGAGACAGACTTAAATGGATAATAATAATATTCGCTTGGTACCCTCTTGGTCTAAAGTTATGTCCGTTGCCACCACCAGATGTCGTGTGTGTGTGTGTGTGTGTGTGTGTGTTCTTTATGGTGTAGTAATAAGTGTGTGTGTGTGTGTGTGTGTGACATATATATGATGTTAGGTGTTTAAATCATGTACTGTACGTGTGTGTTTAGGATATAATGTATAATATTATACGGATTTAAAATTCACTTACTGTAACAATATTTATCTTTACTTGCTGTACACTAATTATGAAATACTGTAATAAAAATAAATATATTATAATTCCTGCCAGTGGGTTTTTTTTTAATGTCCTCGTTAAATACAAATAATTATGAAAAACAAATAGATATACAAAAATGCAATAATGTCATGGAACTTGGAAGTGAAAATTATGTTGTATGAAGTGTAGAAAAGAAAGAGATAAAAATACAGTTTCAGTACATTAAATAAATAGTTTCTGCTAAAATGAAGTTATTTTCTATGAACATAATTTGTTTTCTTTACAGTGTTTATGGGGAACTATAATGGGATATCTATATTGGGGAATAGAATTATTTTTACTTTACATTAGGTTCCTCAAAAATGCATAAACTTAATGTGTGTGTGTGTGTGTGTGTGTGTGTGTGTGTGTGTGTGTGTGTGTGTGTGTGTGTGTGTGTGTGTGTGTGTGTTTTGTTACTCTATCTATCGTGTGTGTGTGTGTGTGTGTGTGTTTTGTTACTCTATCTATCGTGTGTGTGAGTGTGTGTGTGTGTGTGTGTGTGTGGTTTTCGTATCAGTGCCATCCTCGCCTCTTGAAGTCGAACCTGAAATATAGATAAATAAAAAATAATGAACACATATTTATACATTATTTATATCATTTATACATTATAAATACATTGTGTACAATATTCTTACACTTAGACACATAAATACACACAAACACACACGATAACTATGTGGTAATAAAACACACACACACACACAAACACACAACACGACAGCTAGTGTAAAAAAAAAAAAAAAAAAAACACTAGGGTAACAAGACACACACTATGGTAACAAGACACACACACACACACACACACACACACACACACACACACTAGGGTAACAAAACAAAACACACACACTAGGATAACAACACACACACACACACACACACACCTGGTAACCCCTGATCGTGCCTTAAGTCTGGTTTTAGCTAAGGTGTCTATATGTCTCCACTGTGTCGCGGTGAGGGAGTCTGTTGGCACCCTGACCCCCTCCACCCTCACCCCCCTCACTGCCAGGCCCTCCACCACCTTCTGCCAACCTTCCTCCTTCAACGTCGCCCTCGGAAACCATATGTCCCAGAACCTGTAGGAGGAGGAGGAGGAGTTAATGGGCGTGTACAGTTGAGGGCATATGAAACACACACACACACACACACACACACACACACACACACACATCTGAAATGGGGCACCTCATTGAGTATAATATATATATAGGGTAGGGTGAGATGTGTTTGTGTTTGTGTGTTTGTGTGTAGGTGGAGACGTTGTGTGTGTGTGTGTGTGTATGAGTGTTTTTATTTGTTGAGTTGTGTCAGTGTTTTGCATAATTATTTTTCGATTGCAATACATTTACAAAAAAAGTATAATAATAATAATAATAATAATAATAATAATAATAATAATAATAATAATAATAATAATAATAACAACCTTCAGTAGAATAATATAATGAAAGAAAAGTAATGTAATGCAAGTGAAAATGATAAAATCATAAAATAGAATAAACTGGTATAATTCCTGTCTATATAACTGGTATAATTTCTGTCCTATATATAACTGGTATAATTCCTGTCCTATATATTACTGGTATAATTTCTGTCCTATAACTGGTATAATTCGTGTCCTATAACCGGTATAATTCCTGTCTATATCTGGTATAATTCCTGTCTATATAACTGGTATAATTCCTGTATATATAACTGGTATAATTCCTGTCCCATTATACCCTGGTGGAGGTTGTAGTCTGGAAGTGAGGTCACAGGCTCGCTCCTCCTGACCTGACGTGACCCCAGACAGCCTCAGGAACACGCTGCTGCCCCCGTCCCCGTCCCTCAGGTCAGGAAGCGAGGTCACTGCTCCGGGGGTCACCGCTGCACCCACGTGGACGCCTGCATAAGGTCAAGTGAGATGAGGTCAGGTCAGGTTAGGTTAAGTTAGGTTAGATCTGGTTATAGGTTAGGTAGGGTAGGGTTAAGTTAGTTTGGTTGGGTTAGGTTAGGTTAGGTTAGTTAGGTTACCTTAAGTGAGGTTATATTAGGTCAGGTTAGGTTAGGTTAGGTTAGGTTAGGTTATATTAGGTCAGGTTAGGATAGGTTAGGTTAGGTGAATAAGGCTGGGGCAAGTTAATATCACACTATACCAACATTAAAATAGGTCATGCGGGTCAGGTCAGGTCAGATCAGTTGTCCCACTCACTCACCGAGGTCATGCAGGTTTGGGAGGTGATGTAGGTGTGGTATAATGGCTGCCTGTAGGTCTGTAGTGATGGCGAGGCGTATGTGTGTCAGTGTTGTAGGAAGGTGGCACCCTACATTGGCACTAAGCTGGCCCACCAACACTTTGATTCCTCCACTGCAAAGAAAAAGGTATATATTATTGGGACAATAAATATTATCAATAACTATTAACAAAAGAGGACTGTACTGTTTTTTACCTGGGCAAGACCTGCTGTACGATGTAGTCTGAGGCAGCGTGTGTTGTCCGTGGTTGGTGGAAGTGGTGCCAAAGCTGCAGCATCGTACATGAGTGTCGGTGGAGGTCAGGCAGCATCGGGGTCAGCAGGCACTCAGAGTCACCGTTGAGGTCTATCTTGATCCGGGTCGGTGGCAGGTGTGGCAAGAGGTGGCTGTAACTCCGTACTCGACCGTCCTCTATGTCTATGTTATCTTCGTCATCATCGTTGTCCCCCAAGGCTGGAGGAGGGACAGGGAAGTGACGTATGATAGCACTGAGGATGGCTGGTGAGGCTTTACTACCCTCCAGGATGTCTAGCCATTGGTCCCTGTTAGTGACTCCAGCAGCGTGTAGGAGGTCGACCACTTCCCTGGCCAGTGTGTCAGGTACCGGGTCAAGGTGGAGGTGCAGCAGACACGCCACTTGCTGCAGCAAATTCTGGAACATGGACACATGCACCTCACCGACTCCAATGGCATTTTCCAGGACTGTCATTATGCCACCACTTGCTGGATCGCCTTGCAGAGTCATCACGACGTACAGAGCACCATAGTACTCCTGTAAACCCTTATGTGGTGCTGAATAGTGTTCCATCACATCAATAGGAGTCCATGTGCTCTTCATATTGAGGAAAGCTGACATAACTTCATCTTCTGGGAGGTCTAACTTGGTACACATATGCCTGAGGTGACTAACATCATGTTCAGAGAGGATTAGTTGGTTTTTTGAGAGTGCCACCAGCACTGTTCGATGCATTTCAGAAAGCCAGGTTTTAAGTTTCTTCTGTCGCAACCTTTTGTTCATTGCTTTCGTCTGGGTGTTGTTGGCAAGTCTTTCGTCCAGCTTCTCCTGACACAGCTGGTGGGTGTGATGGTACAACTCTGTCTGTGTTGTTGTTTCATTCACGATGTTCGATTTAAAGATGAAGAGCCAGACTAACATGACCAAATTAAGTGGTAGCCTGAAATGCTCCTTACGCTTCTCCGATTCCATTATTTTGACAAGTTCTTTGTCTGTTGTTGAGTTGTCTATCGGAATGCCTTGAACTTTTGCCACTCTTTGGATTTCCTTGAAGTATCGCATCACAAACTCGACCCTCAGCTCCATGGGAATACCAACCAGCTGCACGATACTGACGTCGTACCTTTTGGGAATGGTGTGAACAAAGTCCTGCAAGGCTTCAGGTCTGGTGGTGCAAATGAAGGTACACTCTGGAACCCTTTGGAGCTGGTTCACGATGTCACTCACCAGGAGTCTAGATTGATCATTGCATTCATCAAGGCCATCAATGATGACCAGGAGGCGACAGAGTTTGACGAGGCGAGGCAAGAGGCTGCGGTACTCGAGGGAGGCGGACAACATGAGGTCCTCTAACAGGTCCTTAAAACTGGTGAGGTGAGAGTCACGACACTGGACCCTCAGTAGCAACTGGTAATTGTTTAAATTCTGTAAAGTTCCCACTCCACCGTCCAGCCACTCAGCGGTGACCAGCGTGAGTAACGTACTCTTGCCACTCCCAGCAAGTCCTTCGATGATCATGATTTGAGGTCGCGAAGACTTTCCTTGGACCAGAGAGAGCAAGTCTTTAAACTTTACTTCAGGCTGTAGTCCCTGTTGCTTCCCCTTTACAATCCGGATCTTGGTGAAAATTTTCTGAATCTGAAGGCGTAGTGTGTTACCACTAAGGAAGGACAGAGGGTCCATGAAGGCATCCTCTTTGAAAGTCTCCTTCAAGTGAGTCGTAACTTCCCTAATAAGATCAACCTGGAGGGCAGGACCACACTGCATTAAGAGGTCATCCACACCAACTGGCTCACTGTTAATCAGATCCAACTCATCACAAACACTTTGGGTGACTTCGGCCAGCTCTGTGGTGCTGACGTGTGCATACCTCTGTTGTGCAGCGTTCAGAGTGTCGATCAGCAGCTGTCTCAACCATCGTGCTTTGCTCTGGAACTCCACCTCAGACATTTCCAACTCCTCGTGCATCACCGTATTCCTCTGCTGCTTAATCTGATACAGGCAGTTCTCCAATTGAGGTCCGACCGTGTGCCAGGCAGGGTCACTCATCCCAGCCATATTCTCACACGCCACTTTGATACACAGAAACAAGAGACTAATATCGAATCTGTCACCTGATGGACTATTACTTATGATCTGTTTCTGGTACCTATTGAAACACTGAGGACCACAGTTACCCGCCGCCACATAGTTTGCAGAGGACGTGTGTGTGAGATGACCGAGGTAAGTGAGTAGGTCTGTGTTGGGGTCTTTTCCATAAGTACCCCACAGGAATACCGTGTACATCACCTGTCTCCCACACATGTACAAATTCTTTATCACCTTCCACCCGTAGTTGATGCTGGGTGTGGTGGGGGAAGAACCTCGAGGTGAAGGGGTTCTCCTTATTGGTCTACTGATGATAGTTGAGGTGGTGGTAGTGGTTGTAGTGGTAGTGGTGGTGGAAATGGGACTAGTTAGCATCGTGGTAGAGGTAGTGATGGCAGTGGATGTTGTAGTAGGATTAGTAGTAGCTGTGGTAGAGGTAGTGGTGGTAGTAGGATTAGTAGTGGTAGAGGTAGTGGTAGTATTTGAAGACCCTGTTATGGTGGGTAGTGGTATAGTGGTGATGGTGGGTAGTGGTATAGTGGTGATGGTGGTAGGACTGGTAGGGGATGCTGGGGTAATGGTAGTTAAAGGCATCGTTGTGGTAGCTGGTATTGAGATGGCAGTGGTAGGGCTAGTGGTGGTGGTAGTAATAAGTCCTGATATGTTGGTAGTTGTGGTAGATCTTGGAGTGGTGGTAGTGGTGGTGGTGGTAGTGGTAGTTGTGGTAGAACCCATATTGGTGGTGGTGGTGGTAGTAGTAATAGTTGTAGATGTGGTACTAGTTGATTAGTTAATGAGTAGTTATGGTGGTTGATTATTCTATTGGTAGTTATAGTAGTGGTAGTTTTGTTAATGAGTAAGTGAGAGACAGGCAATGAATGTGAGTGAGTGTGAGTGAGTGAGTGAGTGTGAGTGAGACAGTGAATGAGTGTGAGTGAGTGAGTGTGAGTGAGAGGCAATGAGTGTGAGTGAGTGAGTGTGTGTGAGAGGCAATGAGTGTGAGTGAGAGACAGTGAGTGTTCTGTCTCTCTGTGGTATTCAAGGAGTGAGAGATAGTGAGAGACACTCCTTAACAATTATCTAATCTTCTCTCTCTCTCTCTCTCTCTCTCTCTCTCTCTCTCTCTCTCTCTCTCTCTCTCTCTTTGATATTCTTGTGTTCATAATCATACCCTCTTTCACTTAGGCATTTTTCTCCTGTCTACCTTCACATACATTTTCTATTAAGACTCTGGGGAAAAAATAAATATACACCAATTATACATTTCCTTCCTTTTTTTTTCCAAGAAGAGAAATTATTTACAAAAACACCCACTCTGTTATTTAGTTTTTTCTATTAGTGTTTACATTTTTCATCGCATATATTTTTCATCATCATCCACATTTTTCACATTTTTCACTTTTTCATCACGATCAAAGTTATATCAAAACCAAAAGAAAAAACACACACACACACACAAACACGATGTGAATAAATAGCTTAATTGATAATCTGGCAACTGTGTCCGTATCTGTTTGGGTAGAATGAACGAGAGACTGAGTTGCCAAGAAGTAAAATAATTATCCCATATATCTGAGTTATCTATAAGTAATTTTCTGTTTATTCCACACACGTCTAATAATAATAATAATAATAATAATAATAATAATAATAATAATAATAATAATAATAATAATAATAATAATAGTAATGATAATAATAATAGTATTTTCTTTTTCTCTGTCGAATCCAATGTCTTTCAAACACAAACATAATTAAGGTAAACACACACACAAACACACACACGAACACATTGGTATCACGAAGAGCTACAGGTGTGTGTGTGTGTGTGTGTGTGTGTGTGTTCGTTCAAGGTCACGTCGGTAACATTGGTGGTGGTTGGTGTGTACGTTATATCACCGGAAATTAATGACACACACACAGACACACATACACACATACACAGACAGACAGAGACACACACACACAGAAACACCACCTCATCTCTAGGTCCACACACATACACACACACAGAGACAAAGAGTCACACACACATACATACATACACCACCTCATCTCTGGGTCCACACACATACACACACACACACACACCACCTCATCTCTGGGTCCACACACACACACACACACACGCGCGCGTCTCGGTTGCTTCACTGTGTATATCCAAAGTTAAGACAGACCTGGAGTGTGTGTGTGTATGTGTGTGTGTGGTCATGTGCCTGGAAAACACACAGTTGCATCACAGGAGTGCGTAGTGGTGTGTGTGTGTGTTTGTTTCTGTTTTATTTATATGTTCAATTTTTATTTTTATAGTGTTTTTTTTAATTCTACTACGACATTTTTCATCCTTTTTCTTTTCCTCTCTCTCTCTCTCTCTCGCTCTCTCTCTCTCTCTCTCACTACAAAAATTCACAAACGGAGGGCTCCAATCCTAACTTTCACAAAACCAACACAACCAACCCTATTAATACACACACACACGCAACACACGCACACACACACACATACACACACATATACACACACACACTTACTTTTTCCCTCTTTACCACCACCCACTGACCTGACATTACAAACACAATACACCATATGTCACTCTAGCAACATAAACACACACACACAAACACACAAACACAGACGAATCACTGTAACTACACCAATCTTTATGTATTTGTCTTCCATCCACGTAACGCACACATGGTGAAAGAATGTGTGTGTGTGTGTGTGTGTGTGTATTTTTTTATTCCAATCACGCAACGCATACCTATATGGTGAAAGTGTGTGTGTGTGTGTGTGTGTGTGTTTTATCCAAGCAACGAATACACGATGAAAGTGTGTGTGTGTGTGTGTGTGTTGTAGCAAGGGCGTGAAGTAAAATATACACCTTAAACACAACAACTACAACAACAACAACAATAACAATGATTCTCTTACGCCCTCCACACACACACACACACACACACACACAGCACTGTACGTATTATTACTAGTTTACACACTCACTATAACACACACTACACTGATTGTCACACTCAGACTTGTTGTTGTGGTGTGGGATTTCTGAATGTCTGACTGAGTGTGTGTGAGTAAGATCAGAGTCACCAACCAACCAACCAACCAGTCAGACTTCTTTCTTTTTTTTTTATTTCAATGTTGAAGTGGTGAGCCAATCAGAAAGTGGCTATTATATGACGTCACCGAGCAGCCCCGGAAACTGACGAATCACGGTAAGGAACGTTTCAGTGTTGCCATACAGACGTCAAATTAAAAAATAAATATATATTAGTTCTTGTTATTACGACATTTATCTTCTCGTCTAAATCATTATTGGTTGGTTGGTTGGTTGGTTGGTGTGTTACTTAATTCTGGAGCAAATGATTCCTCCAAAAATATCCAGGAAAACAGGACCAATACATAAACAAATCTTAATGTTGTTGCTTGGAATAGTTTTGAGGAGGAATCAGCAGGGTCCTTATTAATTAAAGGGAGATTCGCTTGTTGTTAAATTAGAAGGTCTGTGGTTCCTCCATTCTGTGCCACGAAACAGCAGATCCCCCTGTTTTCTGGTATAGTTTGGAGGAATCAGTAGCCTTCAGTAGTCTTCCAATTTACTAACGAGAAAATCAACCCTAAACAAATTTTATTTTGTTATTATTTTTGTTTTTTTATTTACCTTTAGTACAAGTCCCCTTTAATGAAATCACTCTTTTTTTAAATAGTTTGCCATATAATAATAATAATAATAATATTATTATTATTATTATTATTATTATTATTATTATTATTATTATTATTATTATTATTATTATTATTATTATTATTATTATTATTATTATTATAACACTTGTTTTCTGTGGCATGAGAAGTGATGTGAGGGGTAACTTGTTCAGTGTAAAATAATAATATATTCTACTGTTAATCCTTCCAAAACATGATTACTACTACGTATCTACAATTTACAAACTCAAACAACCCTATTCCTTAATTAAAGACCATGATTATTACTGTTTAAAGTATTTTATGTTATTTTGATGTAAGGTCGAGGCGAGGAGAGGCGGACATCCACCAGTCCACGGTGTCGGTGACTGTGTGTAGTGGGTCGGTGAGTGGGTCGGTGGGCTGTTAGTCCTCCTCTTCCTCTTCCTTTTCGTAACCGACTGTCATTCCTCTTCATCATCCAGGTCCTTGTTGTCAGCGGTGTCCTCTCTCTCGTGGTGGTGGTGGTGGTGGAGGCAGAGCAGGGACTGGTGTCAGGGTCCTGAGTGTCCTCATCCGCTACAAAGTCCAGTTCGGAAGGCTATGGTGTAGGTGGTGTAGGTGGTGGTGTAGGTGGTGGTGGGTGGTTGCAAATCAGGCTATTGGTGGAAAGCCATTTCTAATGAAGATGTCCAGGAGGAGGTCAGAGAGACAACTTTGCCCTTCTGCAGCTAAGGCAACAACAGTCTTGGTACAGACGGTGACGATGTCTGTCTGCTGCTGCCGTCACTGAGATGGTTAGATTAGGTCAGCTGTCTTCCTCCCACGGGCGTGAAGTGTGCTGAGGACCTGTCCACTATCAGGTCCCACTACGTTGGTAGCCTCCACGTATTATAATTACTTTAATCAATGTCGTATCAAGATTTAAATTAACAAACATTATTTTAAAATTGTCTACCATTAATTTACTGTTTTCTGTGGCATGAGGGTTTAGAGAAAATATAGGTTTAAGAGCAATAACTATTGAGTTTTGTTTACATACTAAAACTAAAAATATGTATCCAGCCTTACTTCGAATAGCCTGATTGAGTATTAAGGAGGTAATTCACTTTTTGTTACATTGTAGCGCCTTGATTCCTCCAAAGTATACCGGGAAACAAGACCAGATGAACAAAAATAATGATATTCTGTTGCTTGGAACATTTTGGAGGAACCAGTTGTAAATAAAACACACACACACACACACACACACAAACAAACACTTGCATTTTCATAGGTGTATTACTGGAGCTGCAGGAACTAAAACAAACCAACAAACCAACCAACAAAAAAATGCACATCCCAGCACACAGATGGCAACACACACACACACACACAACTACGTGACGTCATCAGATAAACACGACCATTGACGAGAAAAAAAAAACTGGAGTGTGTCGTTGTTCCCAAAGTCTACCACGACTCAGGGAATCAATTGTTTGTTTACATTGTTTGTTTACATGGTGCAGTACAGGCCTAAAGTATATTATTTATGAATTATTTACTTATTTGGTTTTTACAAGACAGGGTACGCAAAAAACACAAGAAAGTCAATTAGGGATTTAATTAATTTGGTTATGGGGAAATACAGTGTTGGCAAATCAGGAAAAAATTGAGAGAGAGGACCGATAGAAGTGGGAGGGACAAGTGTGAGATCATCCCCGTGTAGTGAGAGACTTGGTGTAGCTTCCCCCAAGGCGGAGGTACTGTACCAACTAACTCATTACACAATATTATCATTTATACACTCACTGCTTCCGGGCTTGGCTGGTCAACAGGGAAAGATTTCTCGCGTCGCATTGCACAACATATCGACATAATAATAATAATAATAATAATAATAATAATAATAATAATAATAATAATAATAATAATAATAATAATAATAATAATAATGATGATAATAATGGTAATAATAACAATGATAATAACAATGATAATAATAATAATAATAATAATAATAATAATAATAATAATAACAATAATAATAATGATAATAACAATAATAATAATAATAATAATAATAATAATAATAATCGTAGAGGGAGAATAATTAATTGATTGTTGACACAGTACATTATTACCAATTGTATACTGATTCGGCACCATATACTCACAACCAACCCATCACACCACGTGGCTGGACATCTCAAAATTGGTACTAAATATATGTTGCAAAAAGTTATATTTAATTTTAAAAAAATCCTAAAAAATATATTAAAAAAAAACTTAAAAATTGTTGCAAAAAAATTATTACGCAATTTATTTTTCCCACAAATTTTTGTTTCACGTGCTGTGATTGGCTGATTGTGAGTATATGGTGCCCAGCCAGTATACACTTTGTAATATGCAACCCCGTTATGAAAAAATAAATAAATAATAATGGATTGTTTTGTTATGTTTATTCTACAGCCATGTTACGTAAAGCCTGTAATTTATACCGACAGTAGACAAGCTATTATGATTACTTTTATGGCTGGAGTAACCGAGTAGGGGAATGGAAAAGAGAAAGAGAGAGAGAGAGAGACGGAGGGAGGGGAAGGGACAATGCAGTACGATATGTTTTCCCAGCCAGCCAGCCAGCCATCGATCTCCTACCTACTCTTCCCAGCGCTGCCAGACGTACAAGGTATATAGGTAGTGTACTGTTGTTTGTTGTTTCCTCCCGTGTAATGAAAAATAAAGACTTGTTTGTTTGCTTGTTTGTTTACATATTTTCACTTTATTATTATTATTATTATTATTATTATTATTATTATTATTATTATTATTATTATTATCTAAACAAACTACCAATGACGACACAAGAGATAGAAAACAAAAACAAACAAACAAACACACAAACAAACATGGTACCCCCGTAGAAACCTCCTGAAGACAAATGAAACACCCCCTCCCCCCCCCTCGAAACCTCCACCACAAAACACCCCCCCCCCCCAGCCCCCCCTCCCCCCCTTTCAATGTTGTGTGTGTTTACGTTTGTGCCTTTTCGCTGCAATAAACAAAGGGTGTTTATGTGTGTTTCCTCTCTCACCCTTATTTTCTACATTAAGGTAGGTTAAGTTAGGTTAGGTTAGATTAGGTTAGGTTAAGTTAGGTT
>JAWZYT010007344.1:2500-15000 GCA_034508575.1 Petrolisthes manimaculis | reverse complement strand
TTTCTCTCTTCCTCTTTCCTACTTTCCTCCTCTTTCCTCTCTCCCTCCCTCCAGACCACAGTGGAAGGCAGAACTGACATTTATTAGCACAATTCTCTCCCCCCTCCCTTCACTCCCTTCCATTTTCCCTCCCCTCTTCTGAATCTCCCTCCGTTTCCCTCCAGATGTCCCTCATTTTATTCCTCTCTCTCTCTCTCTCTCTCTCTTCTCTCTCTCTCTCTCCTCTCTCTCTCTCTCTCTCTCTCTCTCTCTCTCTCTCTCTCTCTCTCTCTCTCTCTCTCTCTCTCTCTCTCTCTCCAACACAATACCCTCATCATTACTCTTCATCTCATTTCTTTAATTGCCTCAAGCGGTAATTAGGCACCTCATTAGCGTTCAACTTTTTTTTTCCCCAGCCACCTAAGACTTGAGGATTTAGAACCAGCATAAAATTATGACTACTACTTATTACATTATAGATGAGGTGATTATTACCTGTATTATAAGATTATTATTATTATTATGTTTATTATTATGTTTATTATGTTTATTATTACATTGTTGCCTAGTTGAGATTATTATTACGTGTATTATAAGATTATTATTATGTTTATTATTATTATGTTTATTATTATTATGTTTATTATTATTATTAGTATTAGTATTAGTATTAGTATTAGTATAAGTATTCGTATTATTATTATTATTATTATTATTATTAGTATTATTATTAGTATTATTATTAGTAATATTATTATTATTATTATTATTATTATTATTATTATTATTATTATTATTATTATTAGTATTAGTATTAGTATTAGTATTATTAGTATTAGTATTATTAGTAGTATTATTAGTATTATTAGTATTAGTATTAGAATTATTAGTATTATTATTAGTATTAGTATTAGTATTAGTATTATTATTGTTATTATTATTATTATTATTATTATTATTATTATTATTATTATTATTATTATTTTTGTAATAATAAAATTATTATTTTATTATTTTTTAATAATATATATATATATATTTTTTTTTTTTTTTTTTTTTTGTAATTAACTTTTTTTATTATTATTATTATTATTATTTTATTATTATTATTATTATTATTTTTAATTATTATTTCCTACATTTTACTCCAGGTATTATACGGCGATTGATAAGTACAAAACATTACAATACATATGATAAAATAATTCTTATATTGAAATAATTCAAATAATTCTATAATAACTACATAATACTGTACTTATGAAGACGTAGAGAATTATACATACATACTGTACATACATGCATTCATACATACATACATACATACATCCGTACATACATACATACATAAATTTATACTACATACACACATTCATTCATACTACATACATACAAACATATATACATAACATACATACATACATACATACATAACTATCTCTTTAATACTATGTCAAATTGATATTATGATGATTATTTAATAGTTTTATAATATTTTCAGGTAAGGCCTCAATGACTACGGTGGTGTTTCCTGAGAGACTGTAATGTAACCCAGCCAACAGCATCACCTTGAGTATTACATCATATTTTGACATTTTGTTTATGTTTTTTTTTTTTTTGTGTGTGTGTGTGTGTGTTTAGATTTAGATTTTTTTTTTTTTTTTTTGTGTGTGTGTGTGAATGTTCAGCCTCTTTTTTTTATCTGTCTGTGTGTGTAGTTTTAGCATTTTTTTGCTATTAGTTCATTGTAAAAGTAGTCTAGTTTATTATTATTATTATTAGTAGTAGTAGTAATATTGATAATTTAGGTGTCTTAGTTGGCTATTAATGTGTATACAATAACTGGTTATATATGTGTTATTTCCATATGTATTTATTCTTTCACGTGTGTTATCTCCATATGTATTTATTCTTTCACGTGTGTTATCTCCATATGTATTTATTCTTTCAGGTGTGTATTTCCATGTGTTTTCTTTCAGGTGTATTATTAACTGTGTGTTTTTTCATTCACGTGTGTTATTAACTGTGTGTTTTTTCATTCACGTGTGTTATTAACTGTGGGTTTTTTCATTCACGTGTGTTATTAACTGTGGGTTTTTTCATTCACGTGTGTTATTTACTATGTGTTCTAAAATTTGTATATATTCCAGTGTCGTATTTTAGGGTTATGGGACTAATTTTTTATGCATATTTCTTCACGTTTTCTACACAATTTCACGTGCGTTTTTTATTTTATTATTTTCCCACGTGTTATTTACTCTGTTTTGTACATACACATCTCCATGAACATTCCCAAATTTTTCCTCGTTCTTTACTTTTTTTTTTTTTTTTTGCATATTTTCCTTCGTTTTCTACTTTTTTTTGCAATTTTTTTCTCGTTTTTTACTCTTCTTTTAATATTTTCCCTCGTTCATTACTGTGTTCATATATTTGTGTTTTTAATACGTGCTTCCTTCCGTGTTTTGGTATCTGATATTTTGTTAACACGTTCATTACTTTCTTCTCGTGTGTGTGTTTTATTGTTCTTCTCGTGTGTGTTTTATTTTAAGTTGAACTCAAAACACTTACTCAAACCCACAGGCCTTGCCCTTAGTAATTACATCCCGGATTAATTAAATATTTAAGAAGGTAAAACCGCAAGACATTTTATGTACTCGACATTTCAAAGCAGAATCTGGAAGTATGTATGGTCTCGTGTTGTTAAATTGGAAGGCTAATGAGTCCTCCAAACCATGCTACGAAACCAATCTCCAATCTCTTATATTGGAGTACCGGTAATAATCTGTTTCCCGGCATAGTATGGAGGATTCGGTAACCACTCTGTTTGACCATAAAAGATTTCCCATGGGTGGTCTTATTCAGTGGAGTTCCTCAGGGCTTTTTTATTTCTTGTGTCTCTGTTATTCAGCTGTATTTTTTATTCCTTGTGTCTTACTTACAATCCCGCACCTACCTGTCCAACATACTCCCACAAACACCACCACCACCACCATCTCACCACACCACCTCCCAAACATACACTCTCTCATATACTCCCACAAATCATCACCATCACGACTTCAACACCTCACCATACCACCTCCCACACTCTCATACACTTCCACAAACACCACCACCACCACCACCACCTCCCCAACACCATACTCTCCCTTACTCTTCCACAAACACCACTACCATCACCTCCCATACCTACCTTCCCTACACATCTCGTCCATCTTCGCTCTATCCCTTCCCTGCTTTCCTTGCTATTATCACTTCCTTCCCTCCTCTTCCCACTTCATCCTCCTTCCCTCCCTGTCTCTCCCTACCCTGTTTTCGTTCCAGTTTCTCCTCCTTTCACTTCCCTTCCTTCCTTCCACTCCTCACCCACTATCTCTCCCTCTTGGGAGGGAGCCTTCTACTTTGCTATTCTTACCTACGACTATCACTGGGGAGATATTCATTCTCTACCAGTAACCTTCTAATCAGATCACCCCGTGTGGACCGTAAGGTCTGTTGTGGTCTGTGATTCTATGTAACTCTATGTAACTCTTTCCTTACATTCTTCTTAGTCATTTTTCTTCCTCATTTATCACTTCTCTTCTTACCCGACATTCATTATTACACTCCACTCTTCCCCTCCTTCCAAAACCTTCCCCTTTATCCCCTACCGTTATTCCTCCTACGTACTTCCCCTTCTCTCTCTCTCTCTCTCTCTCTCTCTCTCTCTCTCTCTCTCTCTCTCTCTCTCTGTGTGTGTGTGTAGTTATCTCCTTTCTCTTCTGCTTCTGTCTTTAACTATACTCTCTCTCTCTCTCTCTCTCTCTCTCTCTCTCTCTCTCTCTCTCTCTCTCTCTCTCTCTCTCTCTCTCTCTCTCTCTTTGACTTGTGCAGTGACTTCCGCCACGCCAACACCTCCTGCCAGCTCTTGCTCGCTAGCTGTGTGTACTACAGTGTAACCCCGTGTGTGATCAGTCTAAACCCGTGTGTTAGCGTGTGTTTCTGTTTAATCTCGAGTGTGTTCTGTGTGTGATCAGTCTAAACCCGTGTGTTAGCGTGTGTTTCTGTTTAATCCCGAGTGTGTTCTGTGTGTGATCAGTCTAAACCCGTGTGTTAGCGTGTGTTTCTGTTTAATCTCGAGTGTGTTCTGTGTGTGATCAGTCTAAACCCGTGTGTTAGCGTGTGTTTCTGTTTAATCCCGAGTGTGTTCTGTGTGTGATCAGTCTAAACCCGTGTGTTAGCGTGTGTTTCTGTTTAATCTCGAGTGTGTTCTGTGTGTGATCAGTCTAAACCCGTGTGTTAGCGTGTGTTTCTGTTTAATCCCGAGTGTGTTCTGTGTGTGATCAGTCTAAACCCGTGTGTTAGCGTGTGTTTCTGTTTAATCCCGAGTGTGTTCTGTGTGTGATCAGTTTAAACCCGTGTGTTTGCGTGTGTTTCTGTTTAATCCCGAGTGTGTTCTGTGTAATCCCGTGTGCTAGCTTGTTTCTGTGTTCACGAGTGTTTGGAGCTGTTTGTGTTCTTCGTGGATGTAAGCGATCGTTCATCCCAGCTCACATTAAGTACCCTACACTAATTTCACTTACTAACTTATTTTATCTATTTTTTTAACTTTATTTTCTTACTCACTATTTACTCTTTATTTACTCTTTATTTCCCATATTTGTGTTGCCAATTTCCCAACGTGTTTTTTTCTATATTTATTTTCTATAGTGAAATTCTATATTAATTTTATTCCAGGTATACACTACAAATTTACTGTATCCGTATATATTGAGTTCTCAGTTCCCAACGATTTTTATTCCACATTTGTATTTATTTTTTATATAGTTCCATACTATATAATTTCAGGCTCCTGATATTTGTCTACTCGTTCGTCTTTATATTTCTGTACTAATATTAATATCTCTGTATTTAATTAATTCCAATAACCAGTCTCTCCCTACCAAACACCCCCCCCTCCTCACCACACCTCACATCTCTTCTCCACTCCCCTTTGTCCAGTAAACTCGCCCCTCCCCCTCGCCCTATCTCATCTCACCTCACCTCACCTCTCTTTTCCTCCACTCCCAAGGGACATTAGCCCCTACCTACCTTCCTATATTCTCTACAGTCCCATCTCACCTCACCTCTCCTCCACTCCCAAGGGACATTAATCCCTACCTTCCTACAGCCTCACCTCACCTCACCTCTCCTTGTTTAGCATTTATCTCCACTCACTACCAGTACCTTATCGTCCCCCCCATCCATCACCCCATATCCTCATCAACTTGAAATTGTTTAATAAATAAATATAATAATATATTATTGAATTAGTAAATTAATTAATAAACTAATATATAAATCAATAAATTAATAAATAAACTAATAAACTAACTGTTACATATATTGATAAACTAATTGATAAATAAATTGTTAAATTAATTGTTAAATAAATTGATAAATAGATTAATAAACTAACTACCAAATAAATATTTTCATCAATTCATTTTAAGTTTACAGCATACATATTTAATTCAATTTTTAATATATTTCTATACACGTTCGTGTCCAATTGACAACTTTATTCCCTTCCAGGACTGTACATTTGCATTTCTTTGTCCTTTCAATAATTTTATTGCTTTCCAGGCCTACACATTTATATTTCTTTTTGTTCAGTTGATATTATTCCCTTACAGGCCTAAAACAATAACACCATATCTTAATTTAACCCTACCCACTACACTCACCTCACCTCACCTTGTGATCCTCACCTCACCTCACCTCACTCACCTCACCTCACCTTACCTTGTGATCCTCTTCCTCACCTCACTCACCTCACCTTACCCTGTGATCCTCTTCCTCTCCTACCACCTCACCTCTCCTTGGTATTCCCAGCCCCCCACCAGATAATCCCTACTCACCTGACCCTATACCTATACCCTATCTCCCCCCCCCCCTCAAACCCACACCAACAGTCGACATTTTCGTACATCACCCCATATTCACACCAACTTGAAATTGATTATTAAACAAATAGAATAATATATTATTGAATTAATAAAATAATTAATAATTTAATATATAAATCAATAAATTATTAAATAAAATTAATAAACTAATTGCTAAATAAATTGATAAACTAATTAATAAATTAATTGTTAAATAATTTGTTGAATAAATTGATAATTTGATTGTTAAATTAATTGACTAATAAATTGTTAAATAGATCAATAAATTAACTACCAAATATATATTTTCATCAATACGTTTTAATTTTACAGCATACATATTTAACTCAATTTTATTATATTTCTATAGACGTTCGTGACCAACTGACAACTTTATTCCCTTCCAGGCCTACACATTTGTATATCTTGTTTATAAATAAATTCATAATATATAAATAATAAATTAATTCAACAATAACAAAACAACATTAATAATACTACTAAGTAATCATATAAAATCATAAATTTATAAATAGATTAATAAATAAATTAATAAATAATTTACATCTAAATTAATAAATAGTTTGAATCTAAATTAATAAATAATTTTAATCTAAATAAATAAATAATTTAAATCTAAATAAATAATCTAAATATAAATTAATAATTAATCCAATTTATATAAGTAAATTTACAAATTGACAAGCAAAAAAAAAAAATCAATAAATATTCACCATGGCACCTCAATACACCTGTTTGACTTGCTCTGGAACTTTTGGCCCTACTATTTTCGCGAACAGAGACGTCCATATCTGTAGATTCTGCCAGTTACGAGAGGATTTGTCGACCGACCTGAAGGCAGCACATTGCAAGATCGAGGCCCTGAACGAGAAGTTGGAAACACTACAGGAATTCGCCGCTTTGAACGTAGGAATGACATCGACGCCTACAGAACCCGTCGTCACAGCCCCTGTACAGACTGCCTCTACACCCTTACCTCCACAGGCACCACCAACTACACCATCTTCACAGGAGGAGTTCCGCGTCGTCAGGAACAACACACGACCCAGGAAGAACATCATACCCATCACTACTTGTCAAAACCGCTTCAAGATCCTGGCACAAGACGACGATGAAGACGACACCGAGGTCAGGCTGGTTGGTGACTCCATGGTAAGGGGTCAACTCACCGAGTTTTGTGGTCGAGCACCCAAGACTAGGAAGCGCTTCTGTATCCCAGGTGGCGGCCTAGACGACGTGACCGACGTAGTGGATGAAGTGACACGCCAGGCCCCCGACAACACCACGTACGTCATCCACGTCGGAACCAACGATGTATTGAAGACCCGATCGGAGGAGCTACTCAACAAGTACCGTAAGATGATTGGTAAGTTCAAGGAGAAAACTAACAACATAATACTTTCTGGAATCATCCCCCGCAGACAAGCCGACACCCGCTTCTACAACACCGCCACCAGCATCAACCGACGACTTGCCAGCATCTGCAACGAGGAGAACGTCGATTTCATCAACACCTGGGACAACTTCTTTTTTGATAACTCTTTATTCTCAGATGATGGTGTCCATTTGAACCAGGTGGGATCAGCCCGTTTCGGACGTTTGCTGAACGACGCGGTCATCAACCACCGATCAAAAAACGGGACTACCCAGGTACGTCAAGGTCAGGTAACGTAAAACAAATAAATAGAGTAAACCGAAATAGCTTAAAGGTATTTTACGTAAACGCTCGCAGCATCCATAACAAATTTACAGATTTAGAGGAATTAACTTTCACAGAAAATTATGATATAATCGGCATAACCGAATCGTGGCTAAATACTGAAAGCAGAGATTTCCTAGCAGAGTATAAAATTCCCGGTTACACAATATTTGAAAAAGGACGAACAAATAAAAGGGGAGGCGGAGTTCTATTATATATTAAAGACGATCTTAAACCAATCCTATTATCAAAGCCACATATTGATAACGTAGATACACTTTATATACTCATTAGAAATAATTGTGGGGCGAAACTTTTGTTAGCTTTATTATACAGACCCCCAGCTCAACCTGTACAAACCGACCGTGATATCTATGAGCAATTAAACGAAATTATTAACACGCAACATTCCATAATTCTTGGTGACTTTAATTTACCAGTAACAAAGTGGGGAGAACCGTTATCAGCTCATTATGGTCAAGATCTTTACACTAACTTACAAGAGAGCTCCCTTATCCAATTTGTCAACAGCCCAACTCGCGGAAATAATGTTCTTGACCTAGTATTTGCAACAAACGAAGACATGATAGAGAATACTAACGTAGGTGAAGAATTTACCAATAGCGACCACCGCATAATAACTTTCAGTATAAATTTTAACAAAAGCGACATAAAGTACAGCTACGAAAAAATCCCCGATTTTAGAAAAGCCAATTTCAACCAACTCAGAGCGATACTAAAAGAAACCGACTGGAAATGTCTGCGAGACACTATTGACATAAATACACAATGGAACTTTTTCACTAATGCGTACACAAAAGCGGTCAGGGATAGCATACCATTAAAAAACCGACGTTCAGCACAAAATTTAAAGCCCAAGTGGTGGAGTAAAGATATAGCCGACTGTTTACGAGCCAAAAAGAACGCCCATAATAAAGTAAAAATCACAGCCAATAATGACGACCGTGCCAAGTTTACAGACTTACGAAGAAAAGCCAAAAAGTTAATCAAACAGAGTAAAAAGGAAATTGAAAAACACGTTGCAAATCAGAGTAAGACAAACCCGAAAGAGTTCTACAGTTATATTCGACAAAAGAAAGTACTTACGTCAACTATCGGTCCAATTCTTGATGAAAATGGGGACTTTACGACAGATGAAGAGCGAATGAGTAGTATCCTAAATACTTTCTTTGCATCAGTCTTTACTATAGAAAACCCGAACGATATACCAGCTGAAACAACAGTCCAAAATGAAAACACCGAGGTTTTAAATAATATCAGCATAACAGAATTTGACGTAATCAAATGTATTGATAAATTAAATGTAAATAAGTCACCTGGGCCTGACACGATCTCCCCTCGCGTAATAAAGGAAGCTAAAAGTGAAATAGTAAAACCTCTGACTCTGCTATTTAATTATTCTTTACACACTGGAACAATACCTGATGATTGGAAGCTCGCTAACGTAACACCAATATTTAAAAAAGGCAGCAAATCTTTACCTAGTAACTATCGCCCTATCAGCCTAACCTCAGTAGTATGCAAAATGTTAGAGTCAATCATACGAGATAAACTTACATATCATTTAGAGGAAAATAACTTACTCAGAGACACTCAACACGGTTTCCGCAATAAACGCTCCTGCCTAACGAATCTATTAGACTTTTTAAATGACATTTTTAACGAATATGATAAGAGTAAAGCAGTAGACATAATTTATCTAGATTTCCAAAAAGCCTTTGACAAAGTTCCCCATAAACGTTTAATAACTAAATTAAAATCTCACAGAATCCAAGGCGACACCGTAAGATGGATAGAGAACTGGCTAAGAAACCGTAAACAACGTGTGGTAATAAATGGTAAATCATCTAATTGGACTGGCGTTACGAGCGGGGTGCCACAAGGGTCAGTTTTAGGCCCAATCCTTTTCCTAGTTTACATAAACGACATAGATGAAGGTCTCTCATGCATAATATCGAAGTTTGCCGATGACACTAAAATTGCAAATACAGTACTCACTAACGCACAAACTAAAGAAATGCAAGATAATCTCGATAAATTGTCGAATTGGGCGAAAACTTGGCAAATGTCCTTCAATGCAGATAAATGTAAAGTACTCCATATCGGACATCGTAACGTAACTGCAAACTACTCGTTAAATGGTAATCAAATTAAAAGCGTGGATCAAGAGACAGACTTAGGGGTCACAATATCAAGTAACCTAAAACCCAGTCAGCAATGTACGGAAGTAATTAAGAAAGCAAATAAAACTATCGGCTTTATTGGCAGAGCATTCGAGTATAAGTCTAAAGATACAATCCTCACTTTGTATAATTCCTTGGTCCGTCCCCTTATGGAATATTGTGTCCAAGCCTGGTGCCCGTACTACCAGAAAGATATAGTAAAATTGGAACGAGTCCAACGTAGAGTTACTAAAATGATACCATGTCTACGAAACAAAACGTATGAAGAGCGGCTAAATAAATTGAATCTATTCCCATTAGCACAACGTAGATTGAGAGGCGACTTAATCCAGGTATTCAAAATAATCAAAGGCATAGATAATATGGACTGCAACAAATATTTCAATATCGATCAATCAAACTACACGAGAGGTAATGGCTGTAAAATCATAGGTAAATCTTTTAACTCACACGAATCCAAGAATTTCTTTTTTAACCGAGTCGTCAACTTATGGAATGGGCTTCCCCGTAACGTAATAGAATGTAACACAGTAGACAGCTTCAAACGTCGCCTTGATAAACACCTTGCATCTAATCCCCGACTTTCGATGTTTACTAATGAATAATTTTTTGCCCATTACAGGTGGCAAGTTAGCCAAATTTCAACTACTTTCTATCTTTCCTATAAAATTTCCTTGTGGAGTTTTCTCTTTACCAACTCCACAAGGTTCTGACTCCTAACTTTATTTCCAGTACGGCTCAGGCCGGAGGGATTGGAGGGTGGGGAGAGAGCCTTCTACTTTGCTATTCTTACCTACGACTATCACTGGGGAGATATTCATTCTCTACCAATAACCTTCTAATCAGATCACCCCGTGTGGACCGTAAGGTCTGTTGTGGTCTGTGATTCTATGTAACTCTATGTAACTCCATTCCTCCCAATTCCCCCTCCATCGTCACCCCCACCCCCCCTAGACTGTCAGTGAGGGGGTGACTGTTTTAGCTTCAATAAAATGGAAATGAGTTACTTACGGGGAACATTACTGCATTTCCTTTCTTCCTTCCTTCCCTCTTTCCTCCCTTCCTCCCTCCCTTCCTGCCTTCCCTTTCCTCCTTAATTTTTCCTTCTCAAACTCCTTATATTCCTCTTACCCTCTTTATTTTATTCCTCCATTTCCTTTCTCTTTATTTTTCATTTCCCTACCTCCTTATTTTCCTCTTCCTCTCTTTATTTTCTTCCTCCCTTTCCTTTCTCTATAATTTTTCCTTCCTTACATCCTAATTTTCCACTTTTTCTTCCTTATTCCCTTCTTCCCTGTATCTCTTTTCCTCCTTCCTTTCCCCCCTCTTTCCTTCATTACCTGTTCTAATATATTTTGAGTAAATGTGGAATACGTTGTGGGGAGTTGGCTGTCTCTCTATTTACCCCTCCGAGCAAACAATAATAATAATAATAATAATAATAATAATAATATATTATAATAATATATATTATTATAATAGTATATATTATTATTATGTGACGGCATTATGGTATAAGTTCTTCTTCTTTTTTCTAGGATTCTTTTCCACCTTCGTCGTTTATCCTGTATTGTTTTCAATCATTTCATAGTTCCCTTTTGTTTTTCTATTATTATTATTATTATTATTATTATTATTATTATTATTATTATTATTATTATTATTATTATTATTATTTTTTCATTTCATCCATTACTCTTTCTTTCCTCCTCTTCCATTTCCTCCTACTTTTCTTCCCATTCTTTCAACTCCTACCCATCTTTACCCTTCTTCCTCTCCCTCTCTATCTTACCCTTACTCCTCCCCCTCTCCCTCCTCTTTCCCCTCCTCTTTCCTCTCTTCCTACCCCTCTCCATTTTTATCCTGGCCTCTCTCCCTTCTATTTCCCCTCCTCCCCCTCCCCATTCTTATCCTTTTTATCCTCCCCCTCTCCATCCTTGTCCTGGCCCCTCTCCCTTCTCCCTCTCTCCACTCCCCCTCCTCCTCCCTTCTCCCCCCCCTTCCCCCCCTCCCCCCCGTGGCAGTAGAGGCGGTGGGGCGGTAAACTATGCATAATGGAATACCAATGTTTAGGCCTCTCACACACTCACTCACTCACTCACTCACTCTCGGAGATTTTACTCTCACTCACTTTCCCTGTCTCAATTTTTCTCCCTGATCCCATATTCTCTCTCTCTCTCTCTCTCTCTCTCTCTCTCTCTCTCTCTCTCTCTCTCTCTCTCTCTCTCTCTCTCTATCTCTCTCTCTTTCTCTCTCTTTTTCTTTCTCACTAAATATATCAAAATTTCATATACCTCCCTCATTCTCTGTCATTATATATCTATTTTTATCCATATTCCTCTCTCATTCTTTTATTACATCCCTCATCCCATATTTCTCCCTCACTCTATCTCATTATATTCTCATTCCATATTCCTCCCTCACTCAATCGGTTTATATGCGGTATATTTTCATTCTGTATTCCATCCCAACATTGCCTCATTATGTATCTCATTTTGTATTCCTCCCTCACACTCTTTTATTATATTCATCTTTCTCTCCCTTCCTCTTTTTTTTTCTGTCTCATTAGATCTTTCCCTCCCTCCCTCCCTTTTTCTCTAAGTCTTTTTTACTTGTTATCTTCATCTCATTTTCTCTGTCTCTTATTTTCAGCATTATTATTCACTCTTTCACTCACTCTTGTCTCATTCT
>JAWZYT010007343.1:0-27384 GCA_034508575.1 Petrolisthes manimaculis | reverse complement strand
TTTTCTACTTCTGCAACTCTCTCTTATCCTTCCCCTCCTACCCCTTTCACTTTCTCCTACACCCACCTCCTCCTCCTCCTCCTCCTCCTCCTCCTCCTCCTCCTCCTCCTCCTCCTCCTCCTCCTTCACTCCCCCTCCTCCTCCTCCTCCTCCTCCTCCTCATTCACTCCTTTCTCAACACACTTAATATTATACACAAAGTATTTACCTCAAAGCAGAAACACAACAGGCCCTCCTCTCTCTCTTCCACCTCGACACACACATTTAGAGGGTTCTTACACACACACACACACACACACACACACACACACACACACACACACACACACACACACACACACACACAGAAGTCCTCCCTAACACAAATAACAGATAACACACAAACCCTCACACCGTCACCATCTGCTCACAAAACAACAGACACAGTCACTATTCTCTCTCTCTCTCTTTCTCTCTCTCTCTTTCTCTCTCTCTCTCTCTCTCTCTCTCACACACACACACACACACACTACTAACACTAATGGAGCCACGTAATGTATCCTGACCTTACGTTGTACAGTATGTGTTAGGGAGTGTAGTGTAGTACTTACTGACCTTTCTGAATTAATGCCTTTTTACCCACCTGATTAACCTATCTATACTTTCATCGTTCTACCTATCTACCAGGCTATCTATTTATCCTACTACATATTTGACCTACCTAGCAACCTACATAAGACAATTTACCAACCAAACAGTAAAAAATAATATATATATTCATCACTTTTAATGGGGACACAGGATTTTTTTTTTAGGTGAAGGATTCGAAATTTCTTAGCAATTTGACAGTGTTCAATGTGCAAAAATAAGTTAGAATGCAATGCAAAAACTGCAAACTACACCCCTGATTTATAACTATAATATCTTTCTGTACGTGAAAAATAAATAAATAAAACTATCAGTAATTACACAATGGAGAAGAGAGTATATACGATGCTAATAAATAATATATGATATTTTTGTATATATATATAACCGTAATTATAAAAACGTCTTCCAAACCAAATTACTTCTAAAATACTACTACTGCTTTAAATATTGGGTTGGATACTTTTCTCATTACACGTCACGATAATTCCACATCATACCACAACTACGAACTAAAGTACACTTCTTTATTAGATCATATAATAAGGGTAATAATTGGAGTTTTCTAATTATCTAAACACTTTCTTCTCGAGGGACCAATGATGTTGTCGACAAAATAGAGGTTGCAGATTCCTACATATATACCAAACTATATTATTATTATTATTATTATTATTATTATTATTATTATTACTACTACTACTACTACTACTACTACTACTACTACTGCTACTACTGCTGCTGCTACTACTACTACTACTACTACTACTGATATTACAATTATCATTATTATTATCAAAATTATTATTATCATTATCATTATAATTTCTCCGAATATTATATACATCTATGACCAGAACACTTAAATCCTAGACAGCCATCGTAACTTTCCCCTCAAGGTTACATGACTGGCTCATTTAACAGAGTCGAGGAAATATTTTCAACCTCTTTACAGCCTATCAGCATGAAGGTCTGCTGGCCTAACTGGGGTCTTATGCAGGGAGGTAAAATGAAGGACTATATTATATTCCTCCACACTACGCTCACAACAACAGAGGCCTCTATTGTATACCCAGACATTTTCTTGTTTCCTGGAGTCGTCTGGAGGAAGCGAAAGGTCTCCTAATTACTTCCAAGACCTCGTGTTCTCCTGCCACGTAAACTAAGGTATTATTCCAGCATTTATCTGCTTGCTACTCCTTCTCATATTATATTTCTTCAGCACGTGTGTTAATTTCTCCTCTTATCTTAGAAATATCCTTATGTTTCTAGTAAGGGTTTTTCTTGTTCACTTCATCTCACTTATTATCAACCATCCCGGATTCATGTTGTGTCAGGGAGAGATGATTTATTTGCAGTATTCACGAGGATAAAACGAAAATAATAAGGGTGAAACTGAGTAATCAAACCAGATCAGCATCCACTTGATAAAAAAATAAAAAAATAAATAATAATAATAATAATCACTTGATAAACAAAATAAATAAATAAAATAATAATCCCTGTGTTGAAGAGGATGGGTATGAAAGGAAGAGTAAACATGCTGGCCACTACAACTTCCTCTTTAATTCGTGGATCATGATCAGATGTACAGCACGATCAAGAGTTCTGCATTGAGTGAATATTTTGAAGCAATATTATCGATCTAACTACGATGGTTTGGCTGGGACTATTTGAAGTGTCTGTACAGCTACACACACGATACACCTCCACACTCCTCAGCTATCAGAGGAGTGGATGATACATAGTGCCAGTATTCCAGACAGTGCCAGAGAGAACTAGACTGGGTCAGAGAGATTGAGACAGAGCCAAACAATGCTAGGGAGTGCCAAACAAAGCTATGAAGTGCCAAACAATGCTAGGGAGTGCCAATAGAGCTAATGAGTGCCAGAAAGTGCCAGGGAATGCTAGGGAGTGCCAGATAGTACTAGGGAGTGCCAGATATTGCAAAACAGTGCCATTGAGTGAGATATATACAGTGCTAGGGAGTGCCATAGTGCCACTGATTACCAGATAGTGCCAGTGAGTGCCTGCAAGGGTTCAACTCACCTCCTCCGTCACTCCCTGCCACTGACCCGGAAACATATGGGCACAAGCACGTCAGATTTATGGCACTATAAGCGATCAGGTTCCACACGCCCCAGTGATAACTTACTTCATTAATGGTGTTGATAAATCACTGGCAGGGAATTGGGGGAGTGGGAAGGTAGGTATTATTCTCATCGTCATAACCGGATTCATGAAGAGATGTCTGTCTATATATCTTGTATCTCTTATAATATACAACATCCCATGAACTTCACTCACTCGTCAACGTAAGTGAAGGTGTGAAAGGAGTTAAGGGGGGACATTTTGTGTGGGTAAATCTGAAGCAACTGAATCCTCCAAACTATTCAAGCAACTCAACCATTACTTTTGCTCTTCTGGTCCTGTTTCTAGCATGCATTGGAGGAATCAAGGCACTCCAATATACCAAAAAAGAATTACCACCTTAAGTGTCTTTGAACTGGGTTATCAAAATACAAAACTCGCTGCTACATTCAAATTGTTGAACTTAAGTAAAAGTTTATCTTGTCATGCATATATTGTGTTTTTACATTCGCCTTGACAGTAAGAAACCTTGAGGGAAAAGACATTCATTTCACCAACAGGTAAATAAATAACATACTGTTCACTCTAACGTAATAAGAATACATTTCAATAGAACATTATATATTTCAATGTTATGGTACCATATTTGTATATTCTGTAATACAGTATACGTTATGAGAGAGAGAGAGAGAAAGAGAGAGAGAGAAAGAGAGAGAGAGAAAGAGAGAGAGAGAAAGAGAGAGAGGAGAGAGAGAGAAGAGAGAGAGAGAGAGAGAGAGAGAGAGAGAGAGAGAGAGAGAGAGAGAGAGAGAGAGAGAGAGAGAGAGAGAGAGAGAGAGAGAGAGAGAGAGAGAGAGAGAGAGAGAGAGAGAGAGAGAGAGGGAGACACACACACACACACAAAGGACACTTAGCCCCACCGAGGCCATCACATGAGATGTTAATAGTCAGCCAAGTACCGGGGGGCGCCTCTCCCAACCACACACACACACACACACACACACACACCTTTCCTCCCAATCCTCGAACATTATTATAAAACACACATTTTTTTTATCATATACCATTGGTTTTTATCTAATAATGGACAAACTGACTAACAAACACAACAAACACTAGTAAATATGGGACTTTCTACCCCTCCCCCAAGACTGTCCCCTATTCCCGCACCCCCCTAGTCCCCTCCCCAAGCCTGTCCCCTACTCCTGCACCCCTTTAAGTCAGTTTATATTGGATATTTTGACAGTGAAGGTCAGATAAGAATAGTACAGGTAAAATCATACAAGAAAAATAGTATAGGTCAGGTTAAGTCAGGTCAGAATATAATATAGCTTATATTAGTTTAGGTCAGAATAGAAGAGTCTAGGTCAGGGTAGCTTAGACAAGAATAGTATGGGTCAGGTTAGGTCAAATATGAATAGTATAAATCTGATTAGGCTAGATAGGAATAATATAGGTCAGGTAGGTCAGATATGAATAGTATACGACAGGTTAGGACATATAAGTATAGGGAACGTCTATCTTAGGTCAGTGTAGGTCAGGTAACAATAGGGTAGGTCAGCTAAGAATAGGACAGAGGTCAGACGTGTCAAAAATAGAGGAGGGCAAGGCAGGTCAAGCGAGTTAAGAATAGACTGAGATCAGGTCAGGCGGCAATCAAGTTACACCAGGGGAAAAAAAATCAAATCAAATCAACAGAAGAGACTTGGAGTTTGGAAGGGAAAGGAATCACAGAGAGTTCTTCCCTTCCTTTATAATCATTTATATCCCTGAACTATAACAAAATACGGACTTTATTCCATCACAGTACAGTTAATTTGTTTTCCCTATGTATTAATATCAATTGGATCATTGCGCCAAGATGTTTCCACTTGTACAGACGAAGAAAAAAATTGCTAGTTGTGGTCGAAGTAGAAAGGGCTGGTCAGTCTTTTTGTTTTGTTTTGTTTTTCGATGACTATATATTATACATATCTCCCTGTACCGTGACCGACTTGGGCTTCCTGGTAGTAGGTAGGTAGGTATAGGTATATAGTGTGAGCGCCTGCCATCTCTCATTCAAGCCGCGACATAACCAGTTCCAGACAATGCGAGTAATGATGATTTGTGGGTGGCAGCTCGGGCACATGGGGATGGAGAGAGGGATGGTAGGCAGGTCGATGTAATGACAGCCTCGGTGGAGTGGGAAGAAAGGCCATTGTAGAGGAGGGGAAAAATGACCTCCTGTTGCCTCCTGTCTTTCTTCTGCATGGCTGTTGTGTTGTGTTGTTGTCTCGTGTTGTGTTTTCTCCCAAGTCCCTCTCTTTCTTCTGCATGGCTGTTGTGTTGTGTTGTGTTGTGTTGTGTTGTGTTGTGTTGTGTTGTCTCCCAAGTCCCTCTCTCTATATATAAAGCGGTAGGTAGGTACGGGGAAGGATTTAATTAAGCGGGTAGTATAATATAGTGTTGGGAAATCGGTAACATGCAATTCCTCCAAAAATATTCAGTGCAACAGATCATCATTATTATTGTTAATTTGGTTCTGTTTGTTTTTTCCTTTTTTCCGGCACACTTTGGAGGAATCAAGACGCTCTAATGTACCCAAGGTCTAATATTCCCTAAATTAATGACTACCTGGATAAATGCTGCCTTTCTACCTGAATAATCACGTTCATTTTGTCTTGTCTATAATACCAGTCATTTTCTCATTCGTCTTATTCTACTTTTAAGCTTTACTGAACAGGTTATAATATTACCCTCTTAACACCCAATAAAACTAAATTTATATATAATTTAGTTTATATTCTTTAGACTTCCTGTTCTCTCTGTCCTATTGTAATGCTGAGTCTCAATTCATTCCGGGTCAAGAAATATAAAATTGTGCCATAAAATTTAGAAACGTTCGTATCAACGCAGTACCTGACCACTGTCTTTCATTAGTCATTGCTCAGTGCCTTGTATTTATCGTGAGTTAAGTAGTGTTTAGGCAGGATTGCGTGGGACTGTACGTATGATTTACCTGCACTGACTCTGTTCTAATCATACTTTTTTAACTCCTTGCCTATCTTTATTTTATCTCATTATATTGTAATAATCTATTCGAATCTTTTATTTATTTACCACTCCACTCCTCACCTCACCATACCACACTTCACACCTTCCCATTCCTTATCCCACCTTTAATTGCCTCACCTATTCTCACTCATATTTACTGATGTACCCTTCACATAGCAGAAGGAATTATATATCACATACCCCCTCGTTGGTACCGTGACAGACTTGGGTACACTTGTGTCGCTGGTAAAGAGACTGAGATGAATAAGACGGTTTCAAATTGTGGAGCTTAATTGAAGACTAGTGCAAGTTGAGAGGGAATGTGTAATTTGTTCCGTGAAGCCCTCGCAGAGACAAATGTGTGTTTCTCAGAGCAGTGTCCTAGTGTGTGTGTGTGTGTGTGTGTGTGTCCTAGTGTGTCCTAGTGTGTGTGTGTGTGTGTGTGTGTGTGTGTGTGTGTGTGTGTGTGTGTGTGTGTGTGTGTGTGTGCGTGTGTGTGTGTGTTTGTGTGTGTGTGTGTGTGTGTGTCCGTGTGTGTGTGTGTGTGTGTGTGTGTGTGTGTGTGTGTGTGTGTGTGTGTGTGTGTGTGTGTGTGTGTGTGTGTGTGTGTTAAACGCGAGACACCAAAGGGATAAATGAAGGGAAATGGCATTTGAAGGAGTGGGTAAGGGGAAATGTGAAGGGGAAGAAGTTAAAAGGGTGAGTGAACTACAACAGTGAATAATCCTACAACATCCTCTAATGACACGGCCACGAAAAAGTGAAGCGAAACTATAGCTGTTGGCGTCTGTAATATTGGCACATGACGGTCACTCAGATGGCTCCCTTTCATACACCTAATGCCAGACTTTTTTTGTACGTGTGGATAAAAGGGGGTTGGTGGACGGGTGCCAGCCAGTGTAGAGGAGTACTGCCCAGTGTAATATCAAAGTCCTGTGGTTAAAGAGTACATAATAGTACAGTACAATAGTGAGTGAGTTTGGTGAAGGAGCTACTGTATATTCTCATTGTGTGTCCTGTAGTTCTTTTAACTTGACCGGGCGATTCTTCAGTTAGGGATTACTCAGTGGGACTTTCTCGTTGCCTTTTTATAAACGTTGTGTAAGTGGTGCAACATGTGTAGTGTTAAATAAATAGAGTTTAATGTGTACGGTGTTAAATGAGTAGTGTTACACATGTGTTATATATGAACAATATTACATGAGTACAGTGTTACATAAGTACATTACCGACTACAAGTGAAGCCAACATCCAGGTTTTAATACATAATACTCGTATGTAGAGTACAGTGAGTTAATAACCTTATTAAACCTTCCTTAGTTGTGGAGAGTTACACGAGTACAGTGTTACATTATTACAGAGTTACCTAAGAGTTACATGAGTAGTATTACATGATTACAGTGTTAGATAAGTACAGGACATACCACAAGTACAGTTATGAGACAAGTAATATATATACTGAATTAACATCCTCCTTTAAATTGTTCTTAGAAGTAATATTAGCTCTGTGGTATATACAGGACAGGATGGGTCAATAGTTCTTTAAGGGACCCTGTGATGTAGTCAGAAAATAGGAGGTTTGGGGAGTCCTTCAAACATTGCCACGAAACGCCACCCATATGGAAGGAGTTTGTTTCGTGGCTTGGTTAGGAGGAATCAGAAGCCTCCAATTTTTATACACGATCACAGGGGCCTTAAGGGGGCCTTTTGTACGATTTGCAGCAACTGAATTCTTCCAAACTCTTCCAAGCAATAGGATACCAATACATTTATTCACTGGTTTTGTTTCCTGACATGCTTGGGAGGAATCAGGACACTCCAATGTACCATATGTATACTATCCCTTTGAACACTGGTAGAATATTAGATCATAGGAATGAGTGAGTAGCCATCCAGGCCAATTCAGACAAAAATAACCCTTAATGAATGATATGGTGTTTAGCGTACTGTACCGTATGTAGTGAGTGTATGTATGTATGTATGTATGTATAGTGAGTGTATGTAGTGTGTGTATGTATGTATAGTGAGTGTATGTAGTACCGTAAATAGTGTGTGTACCTTCAGAGTGCAAACCTAGCTGGGTAAATTAAAGTACCTTAATGACCAAGCACTCTGCCTCCTCCTCTTTCATTACCCTCTCACCAAGTTGTCGTGGCTCTCGTGTCACTGTCATATCTTGTCAGGAGTGAGAAACCCCTCTACTTGCCTGCCCTTAGTAGCTGCTTCACGCAATAATAATCTCGGCTTCTTTTGAGTAATTCGGGGTCATTTTTGTCATGTTGTTATGGAAGCTGTCAGCCAGGTACTCATCATCACTTGCCACACACACACACACACACACACACACACACGATGGCGCTAACAATACCGTAATGAGGCGTAATTCGTGACCTTACATGCACTTAGTATACGATAAGTGGAGCTCAGGGATCTACCTAAGATAATATAGTATAGTGTTTGTAGGTGATAATTATGGTGGAGGTTACTAGTGATTTCTGCTGACAATGCCACAAAACAACCTCCTTCAATGTGGATAATGTTTCGTGACATTGTTTGGAGGACTCAGTAACTTTAAACTTTCTGACAATCGCGCGATGGGACCTTTAAAGTAAACACACTCTCCTTTACACACACACACACACACACACACACACACACATATATATATAATTATATCAAAGTCATGTGTTTGGGAGAAAAAGTTCAATATAAGATAAACCGGTGATTTAAAAACGAAAAAGGGTTACACGACTAAAGACAAGCACAGAGTAGAGAAAGACCGTAAGTAAAGAAAAGGTTGGACGATAAAACGATTACCAAGTGACGTACAGAACCGCGTGGACAAGAAATGCTTCAGTTCTGGTGACAGTTTTCCCGTTGCCAGTTGACATTTTCCTTCCCCTCATAAAACGTACAGTCACAAGCATAAGTTTCTTTACCACCCTGGCGAGAGTTAGGTCGAAGTCGTGGTTGGATGTGGATGGACTAGACGAACAAAAATGGACCAGTTCATAATGTTCGAATAATGCTTCATGTCACTAGAGGTGTGTCTGTGTGTGTGTGTATGTGTGTGTTTCTGTGTGTGTGTGTGTTTCTCTGTGTGTGTGTGTGTGTTTCTGTGTGTGTGTGTGTGTGTGTATATGTGTGTGTGTGTTTCTCTCTCTGTGTGTGTGCTTCATGTCACTACAGGTGTTCACTTGAATAACACATTTTACACCATCATGGGTTGGTAAAGAAACGTATGCTCGTGACTGTACATGCAACAAGGAAGACACGTACATACATACATACATACATACATACATACATACATACATACATACATACATACACACATACATACATACATACATACATACATACATACATACATACATACATACATACCCTCCCATTCCTCTACTACGTTTTCACACCAATTATTCTTCGTTTTTTAATTTGTTATTTATGGGGGGGGGGGCGGCAGAGGGGGTCAGTGTAAGCCATGTATTACTGTAGTTGATAGGGAGGGTGTTGTTTTTTAGCTAGTAAGTTATGTTTTTAAGTAGATTAGCCATGTTTTAAGTACGTAAGTCATTTTAGGAAATAAGTAAGTAACATGTGCTTAATTATAGACAAGTGATATAACTTATATATACATGTATGTCAGGTTAGACTTTCCATTTCGTTTTTCATTTTTTATCATTTATATTTATTTTATTTTCGTTATGAAGCGTTACAATACCTTCTCATACCATACCGTAACAAACACGTACCATTCCATACCACAGTCAACTATATAGTACCTCAGAGTAGCTGGTACAGTTGCCAAAAAAGGTAATGCGACAACTATTTATACAACATTATATATATTGATGTCCATAGTTGTTTGTTGGGATTAATAAGTATGTATTACAGAAGGATATGTATATTTCCTTCTGTTATACATGCTTATAGTCCCTACAAATAGTTGTGGATATTACTAGGGTTAAGGTTCTATCAAGATTTGTCGCAATACCTTTTTTGGCAACTGTACATACATACATACATAGTGTACCATAGCGTGCAGTGTGTTCCTCAGACCGGATACACTTGGGGCATCAAGGAGCCAACGTGAATAACCTCCAATGTTCTGCCCTTCAATTTCCGGCGATAATCTTTTAAAATTGAAATTCATTTTTGCCTTTTGCCGGACCTGGAGCCGGACTGTAAAGTGAAGTTCTTCTCTTTATATTCTAGTTCTGAATTAAATCTATTTTATTATTATCATCAATATCATTATCATCATTATTGCCATTATTATTATTATTGTTATTATTATTATTATTTTAATTATTATTATTATTATTTTTGTTATTATTATTATTATTATTATAGTTATCATTATTATTATTATTATTATTATTATTATTACAGTTATTATTATTATTGTTATTATTATTAATATTATTATTATTATTATTATCATTATTGTTATTATTATTATTATTATTATTATTATTATTTGGGAAGGAAACCCTCTTTGATACAAGTTTTGTTGAAGATAACTGCGAGCTCTGCGCTGTTTATTATTATTATTATGTTGCAAAATACCGCATTAATAAATAGATAGTAAGAAAATCTGCTCAAATACAATACAGCCAAATTATAATGGCAAATATTTCTAACTTAGTGCCATACTGAACACTTCTTCTATAAGGTAATGAATGAATGAATGGTGAAAGAACGAATAAACGGATTCCTCATAATAATAAATTTGAGAAGGCAATAGATGGCGTTGGGTTCGATATTGGTCTTGGTGTTGTTGTTCCTCCTCCTCCTCCTCCTCCTCCTCCTCCTCCTCCTCCTCCTCCTCCTCCTCCTCTTCCTCCTCCTCATACATTTTCATAAGTAACTTGAATACTTGGCTGTTAGTTGGGTCATTATGGAAAACGACCCCCTCCTTCCAACCCCCCCCCCAACCCCCCAACCCCCCACCCCCCACTGTTTACATAATGAACCTTCCACTTCAATATATAAGGGTAATATTCTCCTGATGTCAAATTAGAATCATATCATACTGAATCATCAAGACAGATTTAATTAACTCTTAGAATAAAATAATATAAGGAATAATGGAAAATTAATCAATCAAAACGAAGGACTGTAGTCAAGAATGGACCAAAATAATAAATAAATAAAATATAATTATGCAGGAATGACTTAACTCAAAATTCAAAATAATAAATTAATAAAAAATAATTATGCAGGAATTACTTAACTCAATATTAGTTCCCAGGAAATAATGAAGGAAGGAAGGAAGGAAAACTTATCAAACGGAAAACTGATATAATGAAAGGAAAAAAAAAAAAAAAAAAAATATGCAGGAATTGAGACACGAAAAATAATAAGATACAGGAAGGAAGGAAGGAAGGTAGGAAGGAAGGAAGGAAGGAAGGAAGGAAGGAAGGAAGGAAGGAAGAAAGGAAGGAAGGAAAAAGGAAGGAAGGAAGAAGGAAGGAAGGAAGGAAGGAAGAAAATAAAGAAAGAATGAATGAAGGAAGGAAGGAAGGAAGAAAATAAAGAAAGAATGAAGGAATGAAGGAAGGAAGGAAGAAAGAATGAATGAAGAAAGAAAGAAAGAAAGAAAGGAAAAAAGAAAGAAAGAAAGAAAGAAAGAAAGGAAGGAAGGAAGGAAAATGGACGCGAGTTATTTCCTCCATCAATCCAATGTAAGGTTCCCCGAGGATAGCCAGGAGCGCCGCCCCCCTTCCCTCCTCTCATTCTTCTGCTGCCAGTCATCTTCACGGTTTATAACGGTGGGTAGCCTCCTCTGGCGGCCCCTCCATCACCAACCTGTCAACATACTGGCTTGCTGAGGCTTCTAACACCTACCTAGATCACTCTCTCTCTACACCTAGCTAGATCTCTCTCTATATATACCTCTACACCTAGCTAGATCTCTCTCTCTCTTTCTCTCTCTCTCTCTCTATATATATATATATACCTCTACACCTAGCTAGATTTCTCTCTCTCTCTCTCTCTTGCAGTTTTATTCTCTTTTTTCCCTACCTCTACCTCTGCACTCATGTACACTAACACAAATCATTATAAATATATATATATATATATATATATATATATATATATATATATATATATATATATATATATATATATATATATATATATATATATATATATATATATATATATATATATATATATGGTACACACCCACAATACTTTTCTCTCATCCCTATCTCAACCTCTACACACACGCACTTAGAAACAAAAATAAAGATAAATAAATGAATAAATAAATGAATAAATAAATAAATAAATAAATAAATAAATGCATAAGTAAATAAATAAATAAATAAATATACACTCACACAGCTTACTCCTTCCTTTCTCTCTCAGCAAATACAAGTATAGTGTACATTATTCTCTCAACATATAGTGTACATTATACTCTCAACATTTCCCACACGGAAATACAAATATACTGTACATATACATTGAAAACTTTTCCTCCTCTCTTTCAGCACAAAAGCACAACATGCATAAGCACATTCAGTACACTGTATATACACACAAATGTGCCCCCTCCTCTCTCTCTCCCTCTTCTCTCTCTCTCTCTCTCTCTCTCTCTCTCTCTCTCTCTCTCTCTCTCTCTCTCTCTCTCTCTCTCTCTCTTCCATGCAGTCACTATATTTAGTCTCCTTCCTTCAACACAAAAAACACGTCCACAGAAAAACACATATATACTCGTATACATACACATTACCTCTCTCTCTCTCTCTCTCTCTCTCTCTCTCTCTCTCTCTCTCTCTCTCTCTCTCTGTCTGTCTGTGTCTCTCTCTCTCACTCTCAGTTCTTTATAGTGTTCTCTTTCATCACTGTCTCCATTAATTCATCTTTCCATCTCTTCCTATGCCTTCCTGCCTCTCATTTTCTCTAGTATACTTTCATCTCCTTTACTCTCTACATTCCTCTCATAATAATTTTTCACCTTCCCTCATCATTCCCCTCGTGTTCCAACATATATATTCATTCTCCTCCTCTTCATCAACTCTCTCTTCCATCTCACGTCAGTTCTTTTATTTTATTTATTTTTTCCTGGTTTCTCATAGATCTTTCTCTCTCGTCTCATTTTCCCTTTTGCATTCCCCTCTTCCTACTTGTTCTTAATTTTCTTCCTCTTTCCTTTCTCCCCCTCCCTTTACTTCCCTTTCCATCCTCCTATTTTTCCTCTTTCATTTCTTCTTTTGACTATTCACTCCTAACTTATCTTTCTTCATCTTTCTTCTCCTTTCTTAATTCTGTTTCTTCTTATTTTCTCTTCGTCACTTCATTTTCTCCTCCTCTTCCTCCTCGTCCTCTTCCTCTTCTTCCTCCTCCTCCTCTTCCTCTTCCTCTTCCTCCTCCTCCTTCCTATCATTTCCTCCATTCTTTTCTTTTACTCAAAATTTATTCTTCTATTTCCTTCCGACTCTCTTCTTTCCAATTTCTCCCGTTTTACGTAATTTCTTTTCTTCCTCCTCCTCCTCCTCCTCTATTCTTTTCTTTAGTCTCCCTCCACCATTTTTCTTTCCAGCTAAACTTTTCTTGTCCCTCCTTCCTCCTCCTCCTCCTCCTCCTCCTCTTCGAAATTATACCTCTTCTTCACCTCTCCTTCCTTCCTTCCACCTCCTCCTCTTTCTTTAAATCTTTATAACTATCACATTTCTTCGTCCCCTTCTCACAATATACTCTAGACATCCTGAACTTTTGCCATTTTTAACACACACTTATTTATTTCATTCGCAATCTTAACCTCACAAACAGATTCCTAAATAAATTGGACTCCATGCAGTTTATTTTTCCCATTCTTCATCATCATCTTTTTCTGCTCCTCTCTGCCGATACATTTTATTTCTGTGCATCATCTTTTCTCAGTCTTTGGTTCTCTGTGTTCTGCTGTAAAGTCTTGGGTTCATCTTTCCCTTGTGTTGGTATATATATATTTGGTTTGAATATATCTGGGTTTTTTTCTTCCCGTTTCTGGTCTCAAATGTTCGTTCTGTTGTTTGTTGTTCATCTGTGTTCTGTTGACCGTCTGTTTTCGTCTGTTATTCATCTCTCTCTCTCTCTCTCTCTCTCTCTCTCTCTCTCTCTCTCTCTCTCTCTCTCTCTCTCTCTCTCTCTCTTCGTCTGTTATCCATTTATATTGTTTTGTTAACCATCCATCCACTTCTCTCTCTCTCTTTCCTTGTTCATCTGTTCTGCTGTTCTTCATGTGTTCTCCACCCGTTATTCTCCCGTTTTTCATCTAGTTCAGCAACGTCAGGTAGCCAAACCGCGCTGGCCCCCCCTCAAAAAATGCCTCTTTTGTTCGCGTTGCATATTTTTCATCGTTGACTTTTTCCCTTCCTACCCCATCCCTATTTTTCTCTCTCGTTTTATCAGGCTGGCGGCAACTGACAACAATATAGATATATCCTTTTCCGCCCTGAACACAAAATATGCCAGCTTGTCAGAGATGGAGAGAGGGAGGGAGGGAGGGAGGGAAAGAAGGAAGGAACCAACGACGAGGGATTGTGGAGAGAGCAGAGACAGAAAGAAAGGAGAGAAGTGTGGTGGACGGGGAGATGATGGCGTGGGAAGGAGATGGAAAGGGAAGAGACGAGTGTGTGTGTGTGTGTGTGTGTGTGTGTGTGAGTGTGTGTGTGTGTGTGTGGAGAGAGATGAATGAAGCATGAAAACGAGAGGGAGGGAGGGAGAAGTAATAGGGTGGAGAGAGAAAAATTTGGGAAGGACAATTGGGAAGGAAGGAAGGAAGGAAAACCAACTAAAGGGGAAAAGGAAAGGAAGGTGACAGACTAAAGACATACAAGAAGAGACACTGGAGGACAAAACAGTAAAAGTAGAAGGTCAAGAAGAGAGAAAGATATAATTTTAACATAGATAACTTAAGAGTAGTAGAAGAGTGAAGAGGGAGTGAGATTAAGGGTAACAGAGGGATTAGTACCCCCTCCCCCCTTCCCCTCACGTCCATTCTCTCTAAACAAATATAATTTCTCCACCTTCCTCCCGGTTTCTCCTATTATCCCTGGGGGTCCATAACTGTTGGTAACCTCAAGGGACAATAATAATCAACTCTCGGGTGATTGTCAATAAGGGTTATATCCCCATCCCACACTCTTATTTACGTAAGGGGATTATCTGTGTGTGAGTTGAAGGGCTACCTATACTATTTCCCCCAAAAGGTGACGGAAAACGGTTTACTTCAGTATAGGTTTTTTTTTTTTTGTAGCACAGTTTAGAGATATTGTGTCACACGTATAATGAAACTCAATCAAAGGGGATTGCTACACAGGCAAGTGGGAGAGTGAAGCATGTAAACAAGATCGTGAGGTAAGGCTAGTATAGGTGCTAGCCAGGTAAGGGGATAAAGAAGAAAAGTAGTAGTCAGGTGTGAGTGTGTGAGTGGCAGGTCAAGTTCTCATCAAGGTGTGTGTGTGTGTGTGTGTGTGTGTGTGTGTGTGTGTGTGTGTGTGTGTCTGGGGAGTGTGAGAGTGGCAGGTCAAGTTCTCATCAAGGTGTGTGTGTGTGTGTGTGTGTGTGTGTGTGTCAGTGATGGATGTCAATATAGGGTGTCTGTAGCTTCTTCAGTGACGTATATCTCTGGTAACTTCTTCACGTCAACTCTCATCATTTTCACAGTCTTCACCCAAAGTTTGATACAGTTCCCCCCCACGAGGCTACCCGAGTGTGTGTGTGTGTGTGTGTGTGTGTGTGTGTGTGTGTGTGTGTGTGTGTGTGTGCGTGTGTGTGTGCGTGTGTGTGTGTGTGTGTGTGTGTGTGTGTGTGTGTGTGTGTGTGTGTGTGTGTGTGTGTGTGGCACTGACTGGGAATATGGCAAGAGGAAAGTGTTGGTATTGATAAAGAAGTTACATACATACATACATACATACAGTGAAGGTAGTACAGAGATGGTGTATGGTGTTACAGGAATGGGTAGTGGTGGTGGTGGTGGTGATGGTGATAGTGATGGTGATGGTGGTGATAGTTGTAGTGATGGTGGTGGAGCAGTTTACAGTACCGTATAATATATAACAGTTACTGCACTGTACATAATACGACCACACTATAAATTATACAGAACAACATCACATTTAAGGGTAAGTATATACAGTTATACATTGGCTAAGCTTACTGCATGGGTGGGAGTTGAGAGTTGAGAGTTGAGAATGAACGGAAGTGAGTGAGTGAGTGAGTGCATGGATGGAGGGCAGAGCGAGTTAAGAGTCCACTGGGGGAAGGTGTAATGTGAACCCCCACGCTTTCTTTTAATGGGATTGCCTGTACGATGAAATTAAACTGGGTGTAGCTGCAGTCCACTTTTATATCCCACTCCCTCGATACCCTAGCTGCATGGCTCGTGTCAGTTTCCCGGATAGTTGGGATACGATACGATGCAAAAAGGGATGATAGGGAAGGAAGGGGGAAGGGAGGGGTAAGGAAGGGGGAAGGAAGGGGGAAGGAAGGGAGAAGGGATAATAGGGAAGGAAGGGGGGAAGGGATAATAGGGAAGGAAGGGGGAAGGAAGGGGTAAGGAAGGGGTAAGGAAGGGAGAAGGGATGATAGGGAAGGAAGGGGTAAGGAAGGGGTAAGGAAGGGGGAAGGGATGATAGGGAAGGAAGGGGGAAGGGATGATACCTTAGACTCTTACAGCCTCACTTCTTTGTGCTCACAATCTTTGGGAAAAATCGAGACATGAATGAATGAATGAATGAATGGATGGATTGCCTTTGAGAAAAATAATGAACGAAGGAAAGGACTAACTGCGAAGAAAAATGAAAGACAATAATATTTTTTTAGTCAAAATGGACTGTATGAGAATGAATAGCGAGAAGAAAGGGATAAATGTACTGTATCTATATTTATGTGAGGAAAATGAGGCAAGGAGAAGTAGAAAATTAACTACGAACGAACAATCTTGAAGGAAAAAAAAGAAAAATACAAACAATAACACGACGTTCTCCTCCTTGAGTCCCAAATCATCTGGTGGAAAGAAATCTATATGTGGGTCCGGGAACTCATCATCATCATCATCGTCAGTAAACACACAAACACAAAAATAATCCATCGTGTTTCCATTGTTATTGTTGATGTTCATATTCCGGATCAGTTGCCACATTCACTCACGCCCCCGCCTTCCTTCCTTCCTTCTCCCTCCCTCCCCCACCTTCCGTCTCCCTCCCCCCGCCTTCCTTCCTTCCGTCTCCCTCCCTCCCTCCCTCCACCCCAACTTAAATGTCTGAAAAGAAACCTAGATATATTCAGAGCGCACGCGCGCACACACACACACGCACAATGCAACGCAAATACGCACGCACACACACACAAACACACACACGCACACACACACACACACACACACTCTCTCTCTCTCTCTCTCAAGGCCATGAATGTTCTTCTTATCTAGACTATACTACTACTACCACCACTAACTACTACCACTAACTACTACTACTACTACTAACACTAACACTAACAACAACTACTACTACTACTACTATTATCCTCATCCTCACACAAAAATTAGTCGAAAAAAAAAAAAAAAAAAAAAAAACGGGTAGCATCATAAAAATTGCCGTCCGAAATGAAAGTGGAGTTTAATGTGCCTCTCCATTTTCTGGCTCTATAAATGGTGGAAACAACTGCCAGGGAATGATTAATAAGAGAACAGAAATTGCCTTGCTTATATGAGACTACCACCACCATGTACCTTCTATCTATACTCATACACACCAAACCTTTTAGAAAACAGTTGCGAATACATGAATGAGACTACCACCCCCACCACCACCACCACCATGTACACCTTCTATCTATATTCTATACTCGTACACACCAAGCCTTTTAGAAAACAGTAAAGGATGTACCAGTAGGCTGACACATGAAACAAATAACCTCACACGGCCCCCTCATTGAGTATAATTATAGGGTATTATAGGATGAGAAGTCGTGTGTGTGTGTGTGTGTGTGTGTGTGTGTGTGTGTGTGTGTGTGTGTGTGTGTGTGTGTGTGTGTGTGTGTGATTTGCAATGATATGATGAGTGATAGTAGTGAGATATGTGTGTTTTTTGTGTTATTTTTGCAAAGATATAGTGCGATTGTGGTGACATGATAATACGTATGTGTGTATTTTTTCTCTCAGAGTATATACAACATTATATCTTGTAAATAGCGATCACAATCATCCTAAAGTGGAATAAATAACCAAGTATAAATTTAACTCTAAACTCAATCACTCGAATATTTTTTTTTTTTTTTTTTTTTCGCCAAGACATAAAAATGAAACTCGCGTGAAATGGAAGCTTGTAAAAATTTAGGATTAGTGATTTACTTTTATGGGTCAATATGTTATCAAGTTTCTAATATCGCGTGAATTATACTTCCCGATTTAATTACGCATAACGGAGGGATGAATTTTACTCGTTCAACTCAAGTGGCGTAAGTGATCAGCACGAAATGAAGGTCAGTTTTATTAATGAAGGCCAGTTTTAAAATTAAAGATCAGTTTTATAAATGAAGGTCAGTTTTATAAATGAAGGTCAGTTTTATAAAAGAAGGTCAGTTTTATAAATGAAGGTCAATTTTTATAAATGAAGGTCAGTTTTTATAAATGAAGGTCAGTTTTATAAATGAAGGTCAGTTTTATAAATGAAGGTCAGTTTTATAAATGAAGGTCAGTTTTATAAATGAAGGTCAGTTTTATAAATGAAGGTCAGTTTTATAAATGAAGGTCAGTTTTATAAATGAAGGTCAGTTTTATAAATAAAGGTCAGTTTTATAAATGAAGGTCAGTTTTATAAATGAAGGTCAGTTTTTATAAATAAAGGTCAGTTTTATAAATGAAGGCCAGTTTTATAAATGAAGGCCAGTTTTATAAATGTAGGTCAGTTTTTATAAATAAAGGTCAGTTTTATAAATGAAGATCAGTTTAAAATTTATAAATAAAGGTCAGTTTTATAAATGAAGGTCAGTCTGATTTACTAGTTTACTAAATACTTACGGCCTTTATATATTTATTTATTTATGTACGAGGAATCAAGGACTTTGTTACCTACCTACAAGAAGTGTGACTTTTTTTTAATCATCTCTAATAATAAGGACTTTGAGGCTGTTAAGGGGAGAGTATACTTTTGGTACATTGGAGTGTCGTGATTCCTCCAAAGCATGCCAGGAAACAGAACCAGATGAACAAAAATAATGGTGCCCTGTTGGAGTTAGGAGTTTGGAGGAGTCATTATCTCCAAAAATTTCCAAACTATACCCTCCCCTTAAACTATATATACAGTCAAGAGCACTAATAAATATACAGTAAATGGTAAATGAATGCACAACTGTCCCTTATAAAATGGATCGAGAGTTCAGGTAGCCTAGTGATGAGAAACTCGTCTTTATACAAAACGACACATCTTATAATTATGATAACCTACTAAGCCTACTGTACTGTACTGTATGTCAGACTCTTCGTTTTCTTTTCAAGGCCAGTTTGGTATACTTTTGGTACATTAGAGCCCCTTTTATTCCTCCAAAGTATGCCAGGAAACAGGACCAGATGAACGAAAATAATATGCACATAGCAGAGAAATATGCACATAACATAGAAACAAAAAATATAAACCAAATTACTTGTATATCCAGAGATGTTTCAAATTTCCCAGTATGAAAAGCTCTGGAAATTGAGGCCAAACACAGCAGAAAAACATATTCAAGCGAAGTAAAAATGCACATATCGCCCCCAGCTGGCGTGGTATTAAGAGCAATATCAGAGAGCGAGGAGACAGGCGAGAGCTGCGTTTGTACAGAGGCAGGCAATTAGTGTGAGGAAGCCAGGACAATACATGACTCAATCAGGAGTTAGTGTAGATCAGCCTTATACCGAAGGAAGGAAGGGAAGGAGGCAGGGATGGAGGGAAGGAAGGGAAGGAAGGGAGGGAAGGGAGGAGGGGAGGGAGGGATGGAAAGGAGGGAAGTAGGGAGGGAGGGAGGGAATGGAGAGATGGAGGGAAGGGAAGTAGGGAAGGGAGGGAAGTAGGGAAGAGAGAGACGGAGGGAGAGGAGGGAAGTGAACTATACCCCCTGCATGCCAACACTACAACTCTGCATGGTGGCAACATTAACTAATTCATTCCCGTCCATCCATCCATCAATCGCGTTATCGTACAGAACCCGTACAAACACGTCGCCATAATTACATATACACACACACTAAATAATCAGAATCGTGCCTCAACATTAGCTAAAACACGCGCGCACGCACACACACACACACACACAAACGTCACCATAATTACATATACACACACAAAACATTTAGTATCGTGCATCAACATTAGATAAAACACACACACACACACATACACACACACACACACACACACACACACACACACACAACACACACACACACGTGACTACATCAAGACCACACACCACACACACATACACACACACACACACATACACAAACAACACACAACACACACACACACGTGACTACATCAAGACCACACACACACACACACATACACACACACACACACACACACACATACACAAACAACACACACACACACACACACACACACACACACACACACAACACACACACACACGTGACTACATCAAGACCACACACCACACACACATACACACACACACACACATACACAAACAACACACAACACACACACACACGTGACTACATCAAGACCACACACACACACACACATACACACACACACACACACACACACATACACAAACAACACACACACACACACACACACACACACACACACACAACAACACACAAACACACAAACACACGTGACTACATCAAGACCACACACCACACCACACACACTCCACTACACCACAGCGACAAAGACAATGGTTATATTCTGTGTAAGGAGAGGCAGGAAGCGTAGGCACAATACATGTAATTTTCTCACAATGGACAGAGAATTACCTTTGTGTTCAGGATAAACAGGGAACTCTGGCAATTTACCCACAACAAAAAGAATAATTAGCACCATCTGAACGTCCCCTTTCAAATTATACCAAGATATTCTTCATAATGCGGGATTATCTGTAACTCCGTGCAAAGTAATATCAGAGTGCAAGATTATCTCAACCAGCACACAGGGTAATTCATACAGTAATGATTATATCACTACAAACCACAATAACACCATGACCATTACCACATAATATGAATAACATCTAAAGATATAACGGTATATATATAATACATTGAACAATAGCATGCATTAATGATTATCTTTCCACATAATATTATCATAGGACGAATACCAACACGTATTTAATATCCTTTATTTTGTCAGCAGCATAATATTATACCACGAATATTAACACGCACACATTATTTACGGTAGTCCCTTGAAATGGTCATGCATAAAATATTAATGATGAAATTGTACCACTGAGATTATAACGTAAAGATTTCATTTTTTCATTTCATTCCCCGATGGAAGCAAAAAGTACCCAAATAAATATTAAACTTAAAAAACAACGACGTTCACTCTTCTAAATATATATATATATATATATATATATTTTTTTTTTCCTCAACCGGATTTTGCATTATCAAGAAAATTGTTCAAAATTAATTATCATGAAGGCCTCGAAACATTTCAAACGCAGCAGCTGAAGCTTTTTTCGAGTGGAGTTAGTCTTTCGAATTTTCCTTTATTGTTCTTTTACAAACCTTGCCATTTTACTTACTGCAGTGGTGGAGTTTTATGGTTGTGGGTGGAGGAGTGGGTTGGTTGAGAGTGGGGGGGGGGGGGGGGGTACGTGGAGTGGGATAGAGAGGCATCATGATTGGTGGTGTGTGAAAGTGGAGTAGAGTGAGTGAGTGATATGTTGTGGTGGTAGAGTGTGGAGGTGGAGTGGGTTGGTGCATGGAGTGGAGTGATGGTGAATGATGGTGTGTGAAGGTATAGTGTGGAGTGAGTGATGTGTGAGAGTGATGTGTGAGAGTAGTGTTCTGATAGTGATGTGTTAGAGTAGTGTTTTGATAGTGATGTGAGTGGGTAAGTACTGATGATGCAGTGAGAATAATATAAGGAACGTAACTAACTAATCTATTATAATGATTCTGAGTGTGATAAGGCGAACATATAAAATATTTACAGTACAGTGAAATGGAAGTAGTGAGGATGTATTGTATTGTAGTGTGTGTGTGTGTGTGTGTGTGTGTGTGTGTGTGTGTGTGTGTGTGTGTGTGTGTGTGTGTTGTGTGTGTGTGTGTGTAGTGACCAAGGCTTTCTGAAATAAATTGGCTTCCATCTCTCCACGCAGACTTTGGCCCACAAGTTTTAAGTTTTCAAGAGTTTTTTGCCCTCCTCGCGGATTGAAGCAGAATTTTTTTAATACCTTTCTTTATACACAATTAATCTAAACCAGCATCATCGTTCTTTAACATATTTCTGTGTATACCAAGTTGTCAAATTGAACGACTACTACTGATTCCCTCAAACCAAAAGGGAGATGTAGTAAGAATCAATCAGTTACTATATTCTGTTCAAAGTTTGTGTTCCATTATAGCCTCTATCTATCTAGCTATTTCTATCTGTTTATCTATCGCTATTTCTATCTAGCTATTTCTATCTATCTCTATTTATATATATCTATCTATCTAACTATCGCTCTATCTATCTATCTATCTATTTCTATCTATCTAAGCATAAGAGGCCAAAAGTAACAAAAGTTTTCAAATTGCTGATCATACCAATAGTTAATTATATTTGAAAGAGTTATATACAGAGGATGAAATAACTATGGATAACCGAGCTAATAATTAATATGTTCATTCTCTAACTTTTACTCGTGACAGGTGAAGAAGTAATTTATTATCCGTGGTGCTGTTAGTAAATACATCTTAATTATCCATTCTAACCCAAACCAAACCCACATGAATTAACACACGTAAACCTCGTGACTTAAGGGGGGAAGTACATGTGTGTTGGCAAATCTGGAGCAACTGATTCCTCCAAACTATTCCAAGCAACAGGACGCCTTCATTTTTGTCCATTTGGTCCTGTTGTTTCCTGGCATATTTTGGAGGAATCAAGGAACTCCAGATGAAGGTTGAAATATCTACACTGGAAAGAAAGTATTATAATTATGTAGCTGTATGGGTCATTAATTACAAAAGGAATATATATTATTGAAGATTATTAAGGAATGGTCGCTAATAATGCTAAGGTTCTAACGTATGTAGTATTCTGACAAATAGTTCCCCCTTGCGTCCCGTTCTCCGTAATTGGGTAACAGTGTGTGTGTGTGTGTGTGTGTGTGTGTGTGTGTGTGTGTGTGTGTGTGTGTGTGTGTGTGTGTGTGTGTGTGTGTGTGTGTGTGTGTGTGTGTGTGTGTATGTGTGTGTGTGTGTGTGTGTGTGTGTGTGTGTGTGTGTGATTTATTTTTTTTGTGTGTGTGTGACAGACCCTAGTATTATTTTCATCCCAAACTGAAACCAATGCGTAGTTTTCATTAAAGAGGGAAAATAAAACCTTGTGACTACCGTGATACTTGAATGGCTGAGACCCACCTGGACCTGGACCTCATCATCCTAATATTGGTGTGGGAGGGACAAGTGGATATACTGTAATACGTGATTCAGTTTGGTTTTGGTGTAAAGAACATTATTATTGTGTCTGTCAGTCAGTGTGGGTGTGGGTGTGGGTGTGTTCGTATACATACATAATAAATATTCTTGTTATATCGTATTCTTAACGTGGTATCTTGTGACGAAACATGAAAACACACACTAATATATAACAACAAACAAAACAGAAAAACATTGCCTGCAGGAGAAGTGAGGAAGGAATATTCTAATGAGATGTTAAACCCAAGGAAATTACCAGCGAGAATGCGAGACTGAAGGCAAAGTTACGATAAAGTTTAAACACATCTTGATATTATGAAAAAAAAAAAAAAAAAAAAAAAAAAACAGGGAAAGACGGCTGTACCTTTGGAAATTCTGGGTTAAGAAAGGCATTTAATGAGATTTATAAGTGAAGAACAGATTGTGTGTCCAATTCCATATTGGAAAAATTATTATGTTTTGTTTTTTAACTCATATCTTTAGAGCATCATATAACTTTTCTTATTCATTATTATGAATAAACAGTACAAGATTATAATAATAATATAAATCATTACTACTAATAAATTATCATTATATATAATGAATAGTATTATTATTATAATTTATATACACACAAACTACAAGTATTTGGTGCACACGAACGAAAACAATATATATTATATACCGGTATATATATATTCGTCCAATCAGAATGACTTTGTTCAATAGTCAGTTTTCTTAACATTAGACATTAGGTACTATTAGTCCAGTCTGGGCACTGAGTACAAAATAATATAACCTGAAAACAGCGTGACATGAGAACCCATTACTGTCCAGCTGCATGGCGGTCATTACCTGGGAGTGTGGACATCCCTGACGAGAGGACGCCAGCCAGCCAGCCAGCCAGCCAGCCAGCCAGGCCTTCCACTCCACACCGTTTAATAGAATGAAAAGCAAATGGCGTATATCATAATGAAAAGCTTTGTGGGTGTTCCTATTCAATCAGGGATGGTGTGATCATTATATTTTTTTATTGAATTAATATAACTGAACTTTATTATCAGTTATCAAGGACTTACATTAAAACAAGAGTTGTCATTTACCTTTTTCATGCTTTATATTTGCGAAAATAAATATTCTTTTGTGGGATAATGCGAAATCAAATACTTTAAATTGGAAAACAGTATTGCTAAAAGTTCAGGTTTATATAACTACGGTAGTAAATAAGGTAACTTGGCTCACGTGTCTATTAATTATTTAGATATAAGTTCGGGTTCAGTAAATAAGGTAAATTGGCTCACGTGTCTATTAATTATTTAGATATAAAAAAAGTAGTAAGAAACAAATATTAAAGGAGAAGTATAGTGTTGGTAAATCTGGAGCAACTGATACCCACCATAACATTTTCATTCTAATATTTTAGTCATTGAAGCTAGAATTATAGATACACACAACACCAACAACAGATAAAACAATTTCTCAAGGTGTCCTGGAGACATTTACAAAAGTTCATCGCAATCTTAAAGAGAAGAAACGAAGACAATCTATATGGAATGACAACACGTATTAAAGTTTCAGTTCTTTCATCTGCTTCTACTATATAGGTGTACGACTCTTTCTGGTTTGGTGAATATTCGGTGTTTTTTTTATATTGTGAATGTTGGAATATGGTCCTTTATGGTTTCTGTACAATACATATGTGATAGGATGTAATAACTACTAACACCACTACCACAGCTATCAAGGCAACTACTACTACTACTACTACTACTACTACTACTACCACCACTACCACAACCATATCTATCACGACAACCACCACTACTACTACTACTACAACCATAGCTATCACCACCACCACCACAACAACAACAACACCAACACCACCACCATCACAACTAGTCCCATCCAACCCCTACCACCACCACCACCAACACCACTACCACCACCAACACCACCACTACCACTACCAACCACTACCACCACTACCACCACCACCACCACCACCGACAGCTGCAGTTCGGCCCACAACAAGAAGGACAATCAGCACCACGAGGGACAGACTGTGTGGCGGGGGGGCGGGGGGGGGGACGTGAGGGGACAGTCAAGGAGGGGTGTGTTGGGGTGGGTGGATATGAGAGAGAGGAGAGAGAGACAGTGAGAGACAGACAGACAGAGACAGAGAAATAGAGAGACAGAGAGACAGAGACATACGAGAGAAATAGAGAGAGAGAGACAGAGACAGAGACAGAGAGAGAGAGAGAAAGAGAGAGAGAGAGAATCGTTGGCATTCTTCCTCCTCCAATCGAACCATTTTTGAGATTCCTCTTAAGTCAGGCCACCAACAGCTCTGACAGCTCGACTCTAGGCACCAAAAAATTCATGTACAGTCGCCAACAAAAGTCTTACGTTCCAACAACACTCTTCTTTCTTTCTTTCGTCCCATTTTTTGTCTTCCTTTTCTGTCGTCCCATATTTTTTTCTTTTTGTCTTTGCTTGTCAAATTCTTTTCCATCTTCCATTTCTCTTTTCTTACATTCCTTCTTCTTCTTCTTCTTCTTCTTATTTTTCTCCTTCCAGTATTTTTTATCTTGCCTATCTAATCTACCCTACCTCTCCTTTCCTTGTCTTACATTCATTCTTTTTGCAATTCTTTCTTTCTTTCATTCTCTTGCCTTCCTTTCTTTCTCATTCATGCAACTGGGAAAGAGCCATGTGCGTAATAATAATAATAATAATAATAATAATAATAATAATAAACGGTAGACGTGATATCCGAGTGAGGAGGAAGGAGCATATAATATATAATAATATAATAATAATAATAATAATAATAATAATAATAATAATAATAATAAAGGGTAGACGTGATATCCGAGTGAGGAGGAAGGAAGGAGCCTGTCTGTTCAATTAGCGAGCTGAGATGTGGAAAAGTGTGGTCATGTGAGCTGGGTAAATATTGAAGTTAAACAGGCAGCCAAGAGGAAGGGAAGGGAAAGGGAAGGGAAGGGGTTGATGATGATGAAGAGGAGGAGGAGGATGCTGTCAGAAGTTCCTGTCACACACATTTGCCAAGACTATGTGTGTGTGTGTGTGTGTGTGTGTGTGTGTGTGTGTGTGTGACGAGAGAGAGAGAGAGAGAGGAGAGAGAGAGAGAAGAGAGAGAGAGAGAGAGAGAGAGTGAAGTATGGTTTTAACAATGGCAGGTGAGAGAGAGTGAGAGAGAGTGAAGTATGGTTTTAACAATGGCAGGAGAGAGAGAGAGAGAGAGAGAGAGAGGAGAGAGAGAGAGAGAGAGAGAGATGGTTTGAACAATGGCAGTAAAGTAGTTGAGTCTCTGTAATTTCTGACTATCACCAAAGTGCAAAACCTCGTCTTATGAAAGTAAAATAAATATATAACTTGTTGCATGAAAATATTTTGGAGTGTACAGATTCCTCCAAACTATGCCAAGAAACACGCATAATGAAGTGTAATATTCAGGGTGCTTTGTTGCTTGTAACTATTTTTGAAGGAACCATAAACTTCTATATTTTCCAAACAACTTTTAGCAGAAGAAACAACGATACCCTTCTGTACTTGCAATTCCACCCCCCACCCCCTTTTTTCCTCCCTCCCCCCCCCCTCTTTCCTTTCTCCCCCTCCCCCCTTCCGGCCAGAAAAAGTTGCAAGGTGAAAATGCGCAGTCTGCAACTCTCACTATGCAATTTGACCGGTGATCCTCATTTTCTATGCAATGAAAAATTTTAAAACACAAAAGACTTCATCCCGACCAAAACACAACTACACCACAACACACACACTCAAGATTAAATAATAAATGTGTGTATATATAATAATAACAACAACAACAACAACAACAACAAAAATAATAATAATAATAATAATAATAATAATAATAATAATCTTTGTGCCTTGGTTGTTTATTGTCATAGTCAATGTAATAAAAATACGTAAATATTATGAGTCAAGGGAATATTATTTTACAGCATTAGTCCAAC
>JAWZYT010007342.1:0-25000 GCA_034508575.1 Petrolisthes manimaculis | reverse complement strand
ATTATCCAAGCGTGTATTCTCATTCGTGTTGTTTACGTTGGGTTGTCTTATTATAGTATGCGGTTTGGGTTTGGTTTGGTTTGGTTTGGTTTAGTTTGGTTTGGTTTGGGTTTGGTTTGGTTTGGTTTAGTTAGGCTTTGATAATATCAGTAGTGAAATGTTGTGATAAGTTAGGTCGGGTTAGGATAGGTTAGTTATGTATGTGGTTTGGTTTGGTTTGGTTAAATTTGGCTTCATAACTATAACACACACACACATGAGATGATAAGACGTCTGTGAATAAATGCACACACACACACACACACACACACACAGATGAGGTGATAAGGCGTCTCTTAAAACACACACACACACACACATGCACACACACAGATGAGGTGATAAGACGTCTCAAAAAAAACACAAAAAACACACACACACACACACACACACACACACAGATGCAGACTACACCAAGCCATTCATCTCCACCCATCCACGCCATCTTTTTGTTGTGTGTGTCATTATTTACTCGAGGCCAAAGTAACGCATTAAAAGGGCGAAGTTTGTGTTAGTAAATCTGGAGCAACTGAATCCTCCAAACTATTCCAAGCAACAGAACACCATTATTTTTGTTAAGGGGAGAGTATAGTTCTGACATTTTTGAAGATTATGATTCCTCCAAACTATTTTAGGCAACAGGATACCATTATTTTTGTTCATCTCGTCCTGTTTCCTGGCATACTTTGGAGGAATCAAGGCACTACAATGTATCAAAAGAGAATTACCACCTTAATTCAAAGAGCTCAGCTGGTCTACGCATGAGGGCAAAGTGTGTAGAGGACCAGAGTGATAAATGGAACCGAGAAGGTGATATATGGAGTGACTGTGTGGTGGTGGTGGTGTGTGGTGGTGGTGGAGTGTGGTGTGTGGTGTGAGGTGGAGTGTGGAGTGTGGTGTGTGGTGTGAGGTGTATGGTGGTGTGTGGTTGTTGGTGTGGTATGTGAGTTGTTCTTGGTATGGTGTGGTTTGGTATGTGTGTGGTTGTTGGTGGTGTGGTGTGGTATGTGTGTGGTTCTTGTGATGTGATGTGCTATGTGTGTGGTTCTTGATGTGGTTGTGAGGTGGTGATGTGGTTGTTGTTGAATTGTTTTCGAGGGTTTACAACATATATAGAAAATGTAAGACTGTGTACCTGCAATACAACATTATTATTATTATTATTATTATTATTATTATTATTATTATTATTGGGTTTGTTGTTCAGATATTACAGAGTTATTTAGTAGACCATTCACTGCAGTACTTCCAGAATATTGAATGACATCTCTTTCCATATAGCCTGCATGTAAGAATTCATGTGGCCAACTGTACAACACACACACAGCACAACACAACACAACACAAAAACACACACAACACAAAAACACACACAACACAACACAACACAACACAACACAACACAAAAACACACACACAACACAACACAACACAACACAACAGCACACACACAACACAACACAACAACACACCAACACACACACACAACACAACACAACACAACACAACAACACACACACACACACACTGTACCTCCTTCCTTCACCTTTTGCTTCTGCTATTAATGGTCTCAAGTTACAAGGTACCAACCCAGTCCTGGTTACTATAATCTGTGGTATAATAATTGAGTTTACGTGTGAATAATGTTGTGTGAATGCTCCCCTAAGACTGGCCCCGTGTGTGTGTGTGTGTGTGTGTGTGTGTGTGTGTGTGTGTGTGTGTGTGTGTGTGTGTGTGTGTGTGTGTGTGTGTGTGTGTGTGTGTGTGTGTGTGTGTGTGTGTGTGTGTGTGTGTGTGTGTGTGTGTGTGTGTGTGTGTGTGTGTGTGTGTGTGTGTGTGTGTGTGTGTGTGTGTGTGTGTGTTGTGGATTGTGGATTGTGTTGTGTTGTGTGTATGAAGGGTAATGTTTTTAATCTTTGTGTGTGCTGTGCTGTGCTCTGTGTGCGTGTGCGTGTGCGTGTGTGTGTGTGTGTGTGTGTGTGTGTGTGTGTGTGTGTGTGTGTGTGTGTGTGTGTTGTGTTGTGTGTATGAAGGGTAATGTTTTTAATCTTTGTGTGTGCTGTGCTGTGCTTTCTCTCTCTCTCTCTCTGTGGTGTGTGTGTGTGTGTGTGTGTGTGTGTGTGTGTGTGTGTGTGTGTGTGTGTGTGTGTGTGTGTGTGTGTGTGTGTGTGTAGTGGCCCTTTCCTTCCCCGGGGTGAACTGTACTTGGGGGTCATTATCAAACGGGTCTGGTCTGGTCTGCCTCGCTCAGGGTTTAAGGGCAACACACACACACACACACACACACACACACACACACACACACACACACACACACACACACACACACACACACACACACACACACACACACACACACAGCACACACAAAGATTAAAAACATTACCCTTCATACACACAACACAACACAATCAACAATCCACAACACACACACACACACACACACACTCACACACACACACACACACACACACACACACACACTTCTATTGAAAGGTAGAGAGAAGAGGAAATAATACAATATAAGAGGAAGGAATACAATATAAGAGGAAGGAATACAAGATGAAAAGGAAGGAAAGGAAGGAAAGGTAGAATGAAGAGGAAAGAAAGGAAGGAAAGGTAGAATGAAGAGGAAAGAAAGAAAGGAAAGGTAAATGGAAGAGGAAGGAAAGGTAGAATGAAGAGGAAGAAAGGCAAGATGAAGAGGAAGTAAAGTCAGATGGAAGAGGAAGGAAAGGTAGATGAAAGAGGAAGGAAGAGTAATACAGAAATTATGAAATGAATGACGGAAACGTGTATAATATTTTATTTGGAAGGTGAGGAAAAATAATGACAGAAAAGATGGAGAGAAAGATACAGATAGACAGATAGATAGATAGATAGATAGATAGATAGATAGAGATAGATAGAGATAGATAGATATAGATAGATAGATAAAGATATAAGACATAAGAGTGAAGGGAGGTTTGTGTGTGTGTGTGTGTTTGTTCTAGTGTGTATGTGTGTGTATGTAGGATGAATGTGTATTTGTTTGTGTGTGTGTTTGTGTGTGTGTGTGTATATAGGATAAATGTGTACTTGTGTTTGTTCGTGTGTGTGTGTGTGTGTGTGTTCAAGTGTGTGTCTGTATGTATTTATGTATGCAGGATGAATGTGTGCGTGTGTGTGTGTGTGTGTGTGAATGTAGAGTAGGACAGTATAATTGACCGGATCTCTTTACATCTCTGGGGTCCCCTTACCACTCCACATGACAACACACACACACACACACATATTTGAACAAACACAATAACACATTCATCCTACACACACACACACACACACACACACACACACACATTCATCCTGCATACATAAATACATACAGACACACACTTGAACACATACAGACACACACTTGAACACACACACACATTCAACCTGCATACATAAATACATACAGACACACACTTGAACACATACAGACACACACTTGAACACACACACACGAACAAACACAATTACACATTTATTCTATATACACGCAAACACACACAAACACAAATACACATTCATCCTACATACACACACATACACACTTGAACAAACACACACACACACACACACAGGGTCAGACATGCAAAAAGAAACACACACACACACACACACACGACACCAAACACACGAAAGCCATCAAGATTAAGATAAGATGGTAACTGTGACGTCATTGAGGGGGGTGTGGTGGGGGTGGGGGTGAGGGAAGGGGGGAAGAGGTGAGGACTGTGCATGGGTCAGATTACGAGAGAGAGAGAGAGAGAGAGAGAGAGAGAGAGAGAGAGAGAGAGAGAGAGAGAGAGAGAGAGAAGGGAACAGACAGGTTAGTGATTTGGTGCGTGAAATATTATAATGATAGGATTAGGAGGTCGTCGCATTTGACCACATTGTATGGTTGTTGTTGTTGTTGTTGTTGTTGTTGTTGTCGCAGGGAGAGGAGGCAGGGAAGGGAGGGGAGGGGAGGCAGGGAGAGGCAGGGGGGAGGCAGGGAAGGGAGGGGAGGAGAGGCAGGGAGGAGAGGGGAGAGGCAGGGAGGAGAGGGGAGGGGAAGACAAGAGGACTGTCATTTGTCTGTCTTGTATTTCAGTCCCATCCCTGCTGGCCCTGTATCTTCTCCCAGTCCCAGTCCCCCTCATCCACTAACCATTTACAGCCACGTCCCAACCAGACCCCTTCTCCTCCTCTTCCTCTACAGCCCCCTACTCCCCCTTATCTACAGCCCCCTACTCCCCCTTATCTACAGCCCCCTACTCCTCCTCCTCTACAGCCCCTACTCCTCCTCCTCCTCTACAGCCCCTACTCCTCCTCCTCCTCTACAGCTCCCTACTCCTCCTCCTCCTCTACAGCTCCCTACTCCTCCTCCTCCTCTACAGCCCCCTACTCCTCCTTCTCTACAGCCCCCTTTTCCTCCTCGTTCTCTACAGCTCCCTACTCCTCCTCCTCCTCTACAGCCCCTTCTCCTCCTCCTCCTCTACAGCCCCTACTCCTCCTCCTCCTCTACAGCTCCCTACTCCTCCTCCTCCTCTACAGCCCCCTACTCCTCCTTCTCTACAGCCCCCTTTTCCTCCTCGTTCTCTACAGCTCCCTACTCCTCCTCCTCCTCTACAGCCCCTTTCTCCTCCTCGTTCTCTACAGCCCCCTACTCCTTCTCTACAGCCCCTCCTCCTCCTTCTCTACATCCGCTCCTCCTTCTCTACATCCGCTCCTCCTTCTCTACATCTCCTCCTCCTCCTTTACATCTCCTCCTCCTCCTTTACATCTCCTCCTCCTCCTCCTTTACATCTCCTCCTCCTCCTTCTTTACTGTCCCTTCCCTCCTCTTCTTTGCCCTTCTTTTCCATTCATCTCTTTTCATCCCTTTTTCTTTCCATCACAACCACAGTCTTCCCTAATTCATCATCTTTTCCACCTCTCCATACACACACACACACACATTACAGAGCCATCGTATCGGTTCCACGCCATCGTATACACCATGGGTATTCTTGCATACAGCCCAGAGAGCATTGACCCGCTGCATGGTACAGTGAACTACAACGAGAGAGAGAGAGAGAGAGAGAGAGAGAGAGAGAGAGAGAGAGAGAGAGAGAGAGAGAGAGAGAGAGAGAGAGAGAGAGAGAGAACATTAATTTTTCACACGAGGAATATTTCAAGGTCTTTCAGTCCCTTTACCCTCGAGTCTTTTACCCTTTCAGTCTCCTCCCCTCGTGTCCCTTCCCCATCCCAGTGTTGCACCTCACCAACACATTCCTATCCTTCCCACGCCTTCCTACCCATTACTCTACCCTCTGATTTACCCCTTACCTTACCTATCCCACCACATTCCTCCTTTCTGCCCTACTGTCCAGCCTCTCTCTCTCTCTCCTTCTCTCTCTCTCTCTCTCTCTCTCTCTCTCTCTCCTCTCCTTCTCTCTCTCTCTCACACACACACACACATTCCTATCCTTCCCAAGCCTTCCTGCTCTCATCCCATGCCTCCCCATTTCCCTACCCATCTATTTACCTCTTACCTATCCCACCATACCACAACCCTCCCTTCTTATCTGTCCTACTTTCCCTATTCAATTCCTATCCTTCCTTCCCACGACTTTCCTCTCCAATTTTCAAACCTCTTATCTCCTCCTTATCTCATCCCACCACATCTCTCCCTTTTGTCCCTATTCAATTTTGCACTCGACACATTCATATCCTTCCTCCCCAATTTTGCACTCGACACATTCCTACCCTTCCTCCCCAATTCTCAAACCTCTGATCATCTCCTTATCCTACCTCATCCCACCACATCCCTCCCTTTTGCCCTTCGACCTCGGCCTGGCTCCAGACGTCAAACCTCAGACGAATGGATGGTGAAGCTCCCGAACGGAAATTCCTTAGTGCTATAGTCGAGTAGTGGTGAAATGGTTTGTTGAGGCACAGGCACCTTTTCTCCCTTCCCCTCTTCTCCTAGTTTTCTCTTATTCTCTTCCTCTCTCCTATCTACCCTCCTCTACCTTTCACCTCTTCTCCTATTTGTCTCTTCTCTTCCTCTCTCCTATCTACCCTCCTCTACCTTTCACCTTTTCTCCTATTTGTCTCTTCTCTTCCTCTCTCCTATCTACCCTCCTCTACCTTTCACCTTTTCTCCCTTCCCCTCTTCTCCTATTTGTCTCTTATTCTCTTCCTCTCTCCTATCTACCCTCCTCTACCTTTCACCTCTTCTCCTATTTGTCTCTTCTCTTCCTCTGTCCTACCTTTCACCTCTTCTCCTATTTGTCTCTTCTCTTCCTCTCTCCTACCTTTCACCTCTTCTCCTATTTGTCTCTTCTTCTCTTCCTCTCCCCTTTTTCTCATCTCTCTCCACCAGTCCAGCCTCCTTCTCCAAAAACAAGTTTCTCTCATTTTCCCAGAGGTATAATTAAGCAGCCACGCCCCCACCACGCCCCGGGGTCAGGGAGGGGGGGAAGGAGGGGGGAAGGAGGGTGGAGGGAGGGGGGGAAGGAGGGAGGGTGGAGGGAGGGAGGAGGGAGGGTGGGGGGATGGAGGAAGGGGAGGGATGCAGTATTCCAATCTCTCAGGATACGGTGAAAACATAAACAATTATATACGGTATATATACTTTTTTTTCTCTCTGGAGGTGTTTTATCGTTATTCATAAATTCTGCTGAGAGTAAATATGTGTGTGTGTGGGGCAACCGATTCCTCCAAAACCATGTGCCACAAAACTAATAAGCTCCTTATTATAGCAACATTGAGAGGATTGGTTTCCAGGGATGGATAGTTTGGAGGAATCAGTATCTTTCTAATTCACCCAAAAAAAAGATTGATTCTGCCTTTAAGGAAATACCGTAGTAGTCAAGTGTTATGATTAAACAAAGACCCTGAGAAAATACAATGTAACCCTGTGATATTGTACGAGACCTGGTGGAGACTTCTGATTCCTCCTCACTCTGCCACGAAACAAGCTCCTTTAATGTAGGTGGTGTTTCGTGGCAATATTTGAAGGACTGTTTAACCACCAATTTTTTTTTTTACTACATCACGGGGTCGGGTCCTTAATAAATAGCACTAAGTTAGTAGGTAAATCTGAAGCAAGCGATTCCTCCAAACTATTCCAGGCAACAAATCACCATTAGTTTTGTTCCTCCGGTAATGTTTCCTGGTATACTATGGAGGAATCAAAGTGCTCCAATGTACCAAAAGTGTATTACCGCCTGTAGCCTCCATAACCACTATAATAACTGCTCATTACTGAATACTTTAGGAGGCTGGTGTGTTGTGTTGTGACGTCAAACTTATACGTCATCAACACGCTGTGGGGTTCTTGGGTACGGTCAGATGAGGTCACGTGGGGGTGGGGTGGGGTGGGGGGTGGTGTGTGGTAGTGGTGTGGTGTGTGGTGTGTGTGGTAGTGGGGTGGGGTGGTGTGTTGTGTTGTGTGTGTGGTAGTGTTGTATGTAGTTATGAGGAATGTGGCAACAACTACAAAAACAAACAAACAACAAATAGCTGGAAAATAACAACAACAGCAACAACACCAACAAATACAACCACAAACCGCCGTAATAATGACAACATGCAGCAACAACAACAACAACAACAACAACAACAACAGAGTCCAAATAATTATCGAGTGTGAGTCCATTGCCGTTTCATTAGAGTCCATTTGCGGTCCTTACAATTGAGGGGGGCGGACTGAACATTGCGGTGACTCAAGCCTTAAGGGGGTGCGGGAGTAGGGGGGGGGGGTTAGGGGGTGCGTGAATAAGGGGACAGGCTTGGGTGGGTGGTTAGGGGGTGCGTGAATAAGGGGACAGGCTTAGGAAGGGGTTAGAAAGGAGGGGGAAGGGGTCGGGGTAGAGAAAAGAGTAGCCTAGCCTAGCCTACCCATCCTCTCTTTCTCTCTCTCACACATACATACAAGTACCCACCCTCTCTCTCTCTCTCTCTCTCTCTCTCTCTCTCTCTCTCTCTCCGTCCTGCTGCGAGATAAAGTATTGCCAATTAAGCAGTGAATTAAGGACCCTGTGATCGTGTTTGAAAATTGGAGGCTTCTGATTCCTCCTGAGTATGCCACGAAACAAACTCCTTCCCTATAGGTGTGTGTGTTTCGTGGCAATATTTGAAGGACTCATGCACCTCCAAATTTCTCGAACTATATCACAGGGTCCTTAAGGGGAGGGTATAGTTTTGACATTTTTGGAGATTATTATTCCTCCAAACTATTCCAGGCAACAGGATACCATTATTTTTCTTCATCTGGGTCTGTTTCCTGGCATACTTTGGAGGAATCAAGGCACTCCAATCTATCAAAAGTATACTCTCCCCTTAAAGCTAACTCTAATTATTTTATTAACTTAGTAAATTAGGGTTACGACGAGTCCAACTTTCTACTCCACTCCACTCCACTCCACTCTACTCCACTCCATTCCACTCTACCACAAATTTAGTGATACGATAAAGTAGTACATAAACAAAGAATTCTGAAAACAACACACAAATTTCAGCAAAAAAAAAAAAAATACAAACAAATACAAAAGGTAGTACATAAACAAAGAATTCAGAAAAACACACACATTTCAGCCAAAAAAAAAAAAAAAATGTAGGACATACACAAAGAATTCAGAAAAACACACATTTCAGCCAAAAAAAAATACAAAATACAAAAGGTAGTACATAAACAAAGAATTCTGAAAAACATCACAAATTTCACTAAAAAAAAAAAAAAAAAATAATAAATACAAAATGTAGGACATAAACAAAGAATTCAGAAAATAAAACACACAAATTTCAGCAAAAAAAAAATAATAATATAAAAAAAATACAAAAATATTTAATAGAACACTCACCCAGTTTCCTTGAATGGTTATTAAGATGAACCATAATAAATAAAAATAATATTATTAATTACAAAATTATGAATAATAATAAAAACAATAACATTAACAATAGCATTATTAATAATAACAATAACAACAATAACAATAACAATAATAATAATAATAGATAAATAAAAAAGGAATACCAGCACTGTAAACAGTGTAGACACCTCAACAACAAACAAATTTACCGAAAAAACAAACAATAATAATACAACCAACAAAACACAACAACTTTTTTTTACTGCCTCGCCTCAACAAATAAATACCAAAATACCAACAACAACAACAACAACAACAACAACAACAACGGGTTTTACTGTCTCGCTTCACCAACTACTCTAAATAACACATAACCAGGTTTATGTGTACGAGAAAAAATTAGTATACCGTAATATTGGTTGGAAAGAGTGTGTCTGGGCTCGATGTGATTGGGGTGGTTATTCTTTTTTGGTACATTGGAGTGCTATGATTCCACCAAAGTATGCTAGAAAACAGGACCATAAGAGCAAAAATAATGGTGTTCTGTTGTTTGGAATAGTTTGGAGGATTCAGTTGCTCCAGATTTACCAACACAAAACTTCCCCCTTAACCCCTGCTGTCCGGCTGACGTGATCCACCATCAGTACGTGAACTCCAGCTGACGTGTTATACCGTCATAGCTATTTCCCGCCAATTAGAGCTATGTAGGGCCGGTTTTTCTTGTCAGTTGGCTAGTAAACACAATCACAATATCGATCCGCTATCTACTCAGTTGATTCTTGGACCTCACGATGTGTGGGCTATTTTTAAGTATTTGCCCTTGTCCGAATTTGTGCTCTAACCATCGTAAAAAAATACCGTAGTGAATATTTGTACGTGACAGTTACACGATAATATATTCCTACAAGTGTTCATACTATTTTTAGTGTTGTAATCATGACATACGATACATAATCGTAGTAATAAGAGTGAGTATACACGGAGTTTCACGGGCAACTGACGGCCATATTCCTAGACATTCGCAATCACGATGACCACGATGTAAATACTACCATGATGATGGTTGTCGTGATCGCGACTGCCCGTATTCCAAGAGGTGTGGGTGACGAGTAGCTAAGGCGGGCAGCTAACCACAGCAGCAGTGGTACCAACAAAGCAACATGGTCTCAGTGCTCATTTTTAAGGTAATTATCCTAGATTAGCGTAATTTGGGGTAATTTAAGGTAAAATGTTGACAATCTAAGTTAATATTTATCGATTCTTCCGTAATTACATGGGTATTCGTAAAAGAAAAATGCATTGCTATAAAAAACTATTATAATTACATAAAAATATGGTGTGTCAAGGGTTAAAAATATATTAAAATGATCACATAGTTCAGGATCTTAGGAATTTTGACTCCATCTAGGGTATTTTCAACCCACTATTTAAGGTAATACCACAAATACTTTATGAGAACCCTGCTGATGGTCCCTACACTGCACTTTGGAGTTGCCAAAATATTGAAGTCAAAGTTAACAAGAACAGATAAAACAGTAATAACATTAGAGAGAATATTTATTGCTGTTGTACCAGTCCTGATTCTAGTCTCTTCAAAGAATCTGGTACAGTACATTGTTGTTGTAGTGAGTTGTTGGTTGTTGGTTGTTAGTTGTTGGTAGCGAGTTCGGCGGAGTGGTGTTCTTAGGTAATTGATTTCACAAGTTTCTTATTCAAGGCTTAATACATTTATTTATATACACTTATATCTACACAGGGAATGATACTGATGTGCCTGGTCTTATATGTATATAGTCTCTCTCTGTGGAGACAAGCCTATAGCCCTGGGAGACAGTTTAAGTTATCCTGCCTATTAGGTAAGTGTCACTGTTTATATACAATTTCACTGGAGTTGTCAGTTGTCTTTGGACACAATTATTACTGTGTGTTGTCATGCTTACGTGGCCAGATGCCACGTGGGTAATGTGGTAGGAAGCCACGTGTCTGGTTGTCATGTGGTCATGAGGTATAGTCCTCGTGTTCTTAGTCCTATCCCCTCCTGCTACACTAATCAGTTTATATTATCTGTGTATTTGGGCATATCTCCTTGTGACCATTCCTTGATTATTTGACTCTCTCTCCCTCTCTCTCCCTACTCTCCTTTCTACTCTCTTTCCCTACTCTCTCATGGGTACCACTGTGACTCACACTGTTTATTACTAATATCTGCCCTCTGCTTATCTTGTGTACAGGGTCTTAGGCAGGCAGTCTGTTTACCTGTGTAGCTATTATCTTATGATTGTGGCATACAGCACTTGCCTTATTGTGTACAAATGCTCGGCCGCTACCCTTATCTATCTGTCCTCAGATAACCTTGATTGTGGAAACAAACCTACAATGTAGGTAGGGTACACAATAACTAAGATATTATCAGTGAATACCTCAATAATAATATAAAATTGACATCAAAGACATAGGCACATCATATACTTAAAATGAACATCAATACATGAATAAAATACACTGGTACATACATAAAGAAATAATCTTAAAATTAATGTGTTGAGCTAGGTGCTTGTAGTTATGTGTATAAGCTAACCTATGCTAAAAATTCACACATTAATGAAGAGGCCTTGTTGCTCTTTTGTGGCTGTGAAATAACAGCTAAATGTTAATTTTCCATAACAAAATAATTCAGTCTACATTGATAGAGTTCTCTTATACAATGCAAAATATGACAGTAGACTTTTTCTATATAAAAATGTTATAGTACCTGCCAGAAAGATAAGACATGGGATAATAAATATTTGTACCAAGTTTTATTTTCATCAATATATGGAGTAACCAACTGATATTAGAAGGATGTTTGATTCCCAGTTTCCTTGAATAACTTCCCAGCTTCACTTTTTTCTGAAACAACTGATAATAGGGAGATATTAAACAAGTCGATATTAAATGAAATATATTGAAAGGTGGAAGAGAGTGGGATATGTTGTCTAGTAATTATATATTTTATTTTCCAATGTAACGATTCCCTTGAATCGATTTTATCTGAGTCTGCCTCTCTAGAGTAGCTTTAATCCATGCCATGTGTAGGGTGAGTAGGGTAATATATTGTTAATAGTCTATCAGTAGGTAAGTATAGATTGTAGAAATAGAATTTTGATGATATAAGAGAGGTTTGATTAGTAATAGATATGAATTACATGCATATAGTGCCTGAATTGCTTTAAAGCAAGTGGAGATTTCGCATCCTTTGGAGGAATACTTGCCAATATTTATGCAAGACAAACATATAAATGAAGACATGCAACATGGTACTTGAGGAGTGTGTGTCATTGATGATTATTTCTATTTTCATTGGAAATTCTTGAAGTGCGTAGCTTGTGAATAATACTTTACCTTCTATGGGAATAATAATGAGTATATAATCTTGTATGAAAATACTACGCACGATTTTAAATAATATTTAAAATAGGTGGAAGAAAGATATTTAGTAAGATAGTATTTCACACTGATTTTTCCTTTTCATTATAGTTATTTGAGTGATATTAAGTATGAGTTAATGTTATCTTACCCGAAGTAAATACTCTCCTAATAATGGTTGTACTTTCTTTCTAAGTTTCTGTACTCGTAATACAGCTTCCTGCTTCTCGCAGAAATAAATAGAAGCCTACTAAGTATATGTGAATATTTTCTTTTATTGGTAAAGTAAAGCTCTATAATTCGTTTTTAATTTCTGTGCAATGCTTTCTACCTGTTACACTTACCACGATATGCAACAGTTTGTCTCATAATCCTTTATTTTATAGGATATATTTGTATACCACTATGTAAGCAGTACCAAATAATGTTCACGCAAATACACGTAAAAATTTTCCCAACCACGCTCTGGGCTGTGGTGATGGCTCAAGCCATTATATATTTTGTATAATAAGCGAACAATATTACCTTAGTCGCTGGATTCCATTTGTGTGATACCTGTCAAATAAACTAGTGTATCAGTAAATACTTGTAGCTGTAACCACTGCTCACTGGGATAAAATCTGTAAAGAGTAAGAAATAGTGATTATATCATTTGTCACCATTAGTTTATTTATTTTTCTTTTCTTTTCATCTGCTTGTTAATAAAATTGTATACGAGAGCTCTCGGATTGAAGACGTCATTTGTACTGCGATGTGTTCCTCGTCTGCTTCTGGAGCTGTTGAGAGTAGAGACATAAAAATTATTATCCATATAGGTTGATTTGGGCCACATCTGTAATAAGAATTATTATTATATTTCATAGAAAACTGATCGGATTTATGTTTGTAATTGATTATTTCATTATATAGTATATAGTATATAGTAGGGATAAATTTACTAAGAAGAGGAAATTGTTATGTTCCAGTGATATGGATTGGTTTTATTTTTTGGATGGTTTTGCGCGCTTTACCAATCTCTTTATCCTGTTTACATATACAATATCATCCGCCTGGTAAAAATATTCTTTATTATAAGTTTATTACCTACTAAAGATATTACTGTGTGAAGTTTTTAAACTTCGATCGGGTACCCGTATTATTTTATGTATCACCTGGAGTGAACATTTGAATTATTTGCTTTATTAGACCGGCGATTACGCATTTTATTCCTGCAAGCCAGTAAATTGCTTGTGTAGGCGATTACGCATTTTGTTCCTGCAAGCCCGTAAATTGCTTGTGTAGGCGATTACGCATTTTTTTCTTTGCAAGCCCGAAAATTGCTTGTGTAGGCGATTACGCATTTTTTCCTTGCAAGCCCGAAAATTGCTTGTGTAGGCGATTACGCATTTTGTTCCTGCAAGCCCGTAAATTGCTTGTGTAGGCGATTACGCATTTTTTTCCTTGCAAGCCCGTAAATTGCTTGTGTAGGCGATTACGCATTATTTCCTTGCAAGCCCGAAAATTGCTTGTGTAGGCGATTACGCATTATTTCCTTGCAAGCCCGTAAATTGCTTGTACATCATGATGAAATTGTTGAACTGCAACTCACTGTTGTTCAGCGAAGTTGTCCTTGTTGTAGCCTGGCTTCTGTGTGGCAATTGTTATCTCATATAATTATATGAAAGACGTTTCTTGTACGCCATATAGTATTTCCTGAGGAGTTTTTTCCTTTTATTTCAACGTTTTGTAGTATTCATAGACTGTCATTTTTTTGATGCAGTCTTTCCATGTGGAGGGATTTCCATTGTGTCTGTGCCACCAAGTACTTGTTGTATTTTACGGTTTTGCCGTATTATTAACCATTAGCTGCTGGGAGATATGGGGAGATATGGTTATACAAACGTTTGCTTCAAATTCGTAGAAATTAGATATCTTTATAATATCGGGATATGTATATAGGCATAAAATAATTTGGGATTAGATATATGTGCACGTATTATTTGCGGTTTTTATCATGTAGTGGTGCCGCCACTAAATATTTAGAAAAATGGTTAACCATAGGTAATAGTTTATTTATGCCCTGATTTGTAATTGGTAAGGAAAGTAGAATTATTCCTATTATGTCTCCTGATTCGTCCAGGATTATATTCCTGTCATGGAGCATTGCATGTTTCGCACTGAGCGATATACTGTATATGTTTTTTCATCTGCCCATAGTTTATGTTAATAGTATATTATGTGGAGATTGTTTTAATATTCTCTCCCAGGATGTCCTGTTGCATTTTGATAAAAGGGTAATTAACACTGAGGGAAGCATTATTTAATGTATCACTTTCATTGGTTTATAAGTCACTTTTACTAAGTTTTTTTTTTTTTTTTTTTTTGTAAAAATCTTATCATAATGGGAAAAGTTATTGAAGTGACTGTAATTCTCGTCTATTATTTTCATCCTCAGAGTTAAATAATGTCTTAGTATATTTTAGCATAGAAATTGCTAATGTTTATGCATGTTTACCACGTCCATGAGTGACTTCTGAAGTAAATGACAAGATGATTGTTTAAGGGATTTGTTATTTTTTTCTATAATCATCCTGGAAGGTAGTTAATATCAATATGTGGGAGAAATTCCTTAATGGTTCGATAATATCTGGCTAATTTTCACGCTAAGGTTTGAGATTATAGTAAGCCAATAATATATTAGTGATTCACGAGTATTTGTAAAGGATAGCCTAATACGATTTTCTAAAAGTACGAATTGCCCCTAACATTATTTGTTAATTGTTCCTGGTCCGTTACAGGGTAACGAGTTTGCTGTGCATTTAATATTCTTTATGTATAAATACATACCTGACATAGAACTTAGCTATATCTTACCTAAGTACAGTACCTAAGCTTACTGAGGAAGCATCTGTACACGTGATATTAATATTATTAAGGTAATGAATAGGATGGAAATGCATGAATTGGAGCTGACATTAATTAACCTTTATTAACTTTTCTGACTTTCATACACATCTGTCACTCTCCTGAGGAGATTATTTTAGTGTGTTTGTTAAATGGGAAAAATGTCTTTATAATGATTCTCTATATACGAACATAAACTCGAGTGATTTTACGTTAGTTGACTGTCATTGTTCGTATTTTATGCTTGTGTATGGAGCCCAGTGGTGGTTAATGTATAACCTATCATTATAATATCCTGGTAATATAATGAAACATATATATTTAAAGTTTGAGGCCTACCTAATTCAATGTCTATTTAACCTTCCTTATTGTTAAATATTGTGATTGTACCTTATTAGAAAAATAATCAAATTGTCTAGCTAAGCGATGATTACGTTATTAATAACACTGACACGAAAATTTAGCATATGCTTAAATGTTGATTGAGCATTACGTAACCCAAATGGTCTACGAATGTATTCATAATAACCATGGGACGTATTAAATGTATTATTATATAATGCTACTTGCCAGTGTCCACTGACCAATTTTAATATGTTTTGTTTGAGCAATGTTAGCGAAAACATCCTTAAAGGAGGGAGGGGATATTTATATTTATTTGTAGCATTATATCTCTGTAAGAAGTACTGGCTTAAATTCACCATCATTTTTGAAAGCAAAAACATTTGACTGTTAAAAGGGGGAGTTAAAATCTTAATAATACTTTCATCCAACATTTCATTTATCATTTATAATTTTCTGTCTAGTATAAGGTATGGTCGCCTATATGCTTATTTATAAATAGGTTATTCCTAAAAATGTTACCAGGTAGGGCAATCGCATTTTGATATGTGGCTAGTATATTAATAAAATTATCACGATAAATTAGAAAATATCGTTTCCTGACCAATTTTCTAAGTTTCTCCCTTATGTGATTATCCTTTAACTCTTCGGTTAAAATTGATATAATATTTCTTGTGGTATTTAGTCTAACTTCCATCTTGTACCGATCATATAAATATGTCATTTTCTTTACCTGATTAATGGTAGTTGATTTCTTAAAGATATAGATAGTAGCAATATTATTATCCTTTACATTAGTGAAAGTAGATACATTCCCAGGTTATTTTCCCAGACTCTACTAAGGATAGAACACTAATATGTGGTTGTAACATGAGATGGAAGCTCTACCTTCAATCTATGGACGAATTTTAGTGGTAATATAGTATTATCTGCAGTAGGACTTTATGATAATGTAATAGTTCCCGTTTTTTGTTTTTATTTTCAATACATATTTATGGACTTATTTTTGGCCTGGACAATCCTGTATTAAAATACATTAATACCTAAAATGTATTATTTTATGTTTAGTGCATATTATTATGTGTATTTGGTTAGTTTTTGTCTAACCGTACAGGAAGGGTTTAGTGTCCCTAATACCTGTTAATTTATTATTTGTCATATGTGACAATTTTATATCACCTGTTCAATCTTAGTTTATAAAACCCGCTGGGGATCTAAGTTGCACAATTTGTTAAAGGAATTATCCGATAACAAGGAAACTGCTGTTCCTGTGTCTATCATTAATGAAATATTAGTATGTGATACTTAGACAGGGATTATTATTATATTATAGGTATTTACGACGACAGGGCAGTATTTATTTACTTATGTGATTATTGTTGCCATTTTAATATTGTGGTGGTCTCGTTTCATACATCATGTTTCGATTGTGCAAGCTTTGTTTCCTTTTGTTAAGGATCATGTGTTCATTTAAGGAATACGAATTTGACTCATGTGAATGACAGTATTTATGCTTTGATTTCTTATTATTTCCTGTGGATTTATTACTATCAGATTCACTGGTCTTATGCTTATCTTCGTTACAATGTTTGCAACGTTGTCTGTGTGATTCCCCTTGAGTTATGGTATCAAAATTATAATTCTTCTTATCCCTGGAGTGAGTAATATGTAATACATGATGTATGATGCGAGATTTCTTTGAATATAATTCTAGCGATCCTGCTGATGCAAGTGCTTTTGCTAGTTCCCTTGTATTTATTTTGTTTGCCTTTCTTTTAACCATTCTTTGAACCCTTGAGAACGATTTATGTACTTTACCATCCCCCAAAACATCAATAAGTGACTGTCTAAATGTGGCATATGACGTTAAATTCTTTGGATTAGAAAAAGCACTTGTGTTTAACCTAGAACTGGCTGGACTAACCTGTGCAATATACTCTCTTACCAATGCTATTTTATGTTCGTCCTGCTCTATATTCGATTTGCAAAATATCTTCTCCAAATGATGCAAGAAGAGATGAATCCCATATCTTGGATTATCTCCCTTAAAATGCTTTACATGAGAAATGGTGGTAGGTAAGAGTTTCATTGTTAGCATAGAAGAGACAGTGGAATCAGTATTTGTTAGATGATGAGCAGAGACGATAGGAGATTGTAGAGGAGCAGTCATTGTTAGTGATAATACAGGATGATATAATAGAGAGATTGAGTTTTTAATGGGGTTATGGTTGGAGAAGAAGAAAATGTACTCGTATGTGTTGGCACCACAACGAGACTTAAGGGAGGCAGGGGAATCTAGCTCAGAGGATATTGAATCATTATCAGGGATATTCGAAGTTATTGCGATACCTTTAGATTCATGGGGAAGAATTCTTTACTTTGTTTTAATTTGGCACTTCTTTTCTTTCTTTCTGGGCTTTAATGAGGAAACCTAATTTTATCCTAACATGTTCGTAGACAAGTGAAAAATAATGTAATGTACATGTAATGTGTACCTACTTTTAGTACTTTAGTTGCAACGATGATGACGACGAGTTGACGTCTAGGTGTGGTGTTCTGGCCAGTCGTGGTGATGAGTAGCTCGCACACTAACACACTAGTAGTCGTTCTTGGAGTGAAGATGATGAATGTTGACTTGCCTTTTACGAAAGAATTTACGTAACAAGGTGTCAGCTTGGAGAATGGAGATGATGAAGTGATGACGTTGTCCTACGTTCCAGGGACGCTCATGGGTAGTGGTGAAGTGATGACGTCCTTACGTTCCAGGGACGCTCATGGGTAGTGATGAAGGGATGGCGTTGTCCTTACGAGAGAATTTACGTACAGGGACGCCTGGGGTAGTGATGATTGATTGTTGTGAAGTAGATGAGGTCCCCTTGTAGGTCTAGTTGCAGTTATGTTGAAGTAGGTGTGTTGTAGGTGATGAATTTGTGGTTTATCTCCCTCGTTTATAGAGGTCGTGAGAAGAAATTACCTGAGAGAAATTTACAAGTAAAATCTTCAACTTGTCCTTGAACTATGTTATTCACTGTACTCCCTGGAAGTCAACCCCTTTGCAATCTTGTTATTGCAACCACTGCTGCCACCATAATGTACCAGTCCTGATTCTAGTCTCTTCAAAGAATCTGGTACAGTACATTGTTGTTGTAGTGAGTTGTTGGTTGTTGGTTGTTAGTTGTTGGTAGCGAGTTCGGCGGAGTGGTGTTCTTAGGTAATTGATTTCACAAGTTTCTTATTCAAGGCTTAATACATTTATTTATATACACTTATATCTACACAGGGAATGATACTGATGTGCCTGGTCTTATATGTATATAGTCTCTCTCTGTGGAGACAAGCCTATAGCCCTGGGAGACAGTTTAAGTTATCCTGCCTATTAGGTAAGTGTCACTGTTTATATACAATTTCACTGGAGTTGTCAGTTGTCTTTGGACACAATTATTACTGTGTGTTGTCATGCTTACGTGGCCAGATGCCACGTGGGTAATGTGGTAGGAAGCCACGTGTCTGGTTGTCATGTGGTCATGAGGTATAGTCCTCGTGTTCTTAGTCCTATCCCCTCCTGCTACACTAATCAGTTTATATTATCTGTGTATTTGGGCATATCTCCTTGTGACCATTCCTTGATTATTTGACTCTCTCTCCCTCTCTCTCCCTACTCTCCTTTCTACTCTCTTTCCCTACTCTCTCATGGGTACCACTGTGACTCACACTGTTTATTACTAATATCTGCCCTCTGCTTATCTTGTGTACAGGGTCTTAGGCAGGCAGTCTGTTTACCTGTGTAGCTATTATCTTATGATTGTGGCATACAGCACTTGCCTTATTGTGTACACTGTTACACCCTTCGTATCATTGAGACTATAAAACTGTTGCATGAATAAATAATTATCAATATCCTTACACACTCCCATTCTCGGAGGTAAAACAACATCTTCAAAACGGTCAAACCAAAGTGGCTTTTTGGCAGAAGAAAAGTTGTTTTGTAATGTACAATATTTTCTACATGTTTTCTTAAAATAACTTTCATATCTACACCAAAATAATTTGTTTCTTATGACATTTTATTCATGGTGCTTTTTGCATACACAACCCATCAGTAGGGGGTGGCCGCCTCACGGAACAATCACCATCGTTCCAATGTTTTCTGTTTATGCGTGGGAGATGCTGCGGACTACGAATGCGGCGTTCTCATATCATTGCAATTGCGAAAGGACTAGGAATATGGCCGTGAACACTATAGCCGCAGTCACACGTACAGGTCAAACACAGTGGCGATTCGCGTGCAAACATGGTCTACTTCAACTCGCCTTATCTCCGTAACTACACATCATAGAGCCCTCCAGATGGTACCATTCGATAGAGGAAGAGTTGAAGGTAAGTAAGAAATTATATGGAAGTCAGTACACTATATAGGTTAAGAGTGAGAGCGTTGTGAATATAGGGGAAATCGAGGAATTTTGCCGCTACCGGCAGGGCAAAATATTGAGGCAAGCTCAGCCTTAACCGGAGTGCAGAGAGGCAGGTAGGTAGTTCAGTCTGTGATTCCTCAAGATTATGCCACGAATCAAATCCCCTTTTACTACCACTGAGGGCGTCTGTTTCCTGGCATAGTTTGGAGGAATCAGAGACTTTCCAATTCACCAATAAAAGAATCTCCTCCTTTGATAGCTTGGAGCGTCTCAATTCCTCCAAAGTATGCCAGGAAACAGAACCAGATGAAGCAGCAAAAATAATGGTATCCTGTATGTTGCCTGGAATAGTTTGGAGGAATCATTTGCTCCAGATTTACTATACCCAAAACAATGTGCTAGATATATCCAAATTTAAGGGGATTGTATACTTTTGGTACATTACAAAGCCTTGATTCCTCCAAAGTATGCAAGAAAACAGACCCAGTTGAAAAAAAATAATGGTATCCTGTTGCCTAAAATAGTTTGGAGGAATCATAATCTCCAAAAATGTCCTTAATGTGTCGAGATGATAACCTTTTCAGACTTACAGTAATACCACCAATTACTTCAGTTTTTATTAGTGTATTTTAAAGACATATTTTCTAAATGTATCTGGACTCTCATTCTACCAAATAATAAGATGGGAAAGTGGAACCAATGTTATTATTCTTGCTTGAGGTGGTGGTGAAGGGGGGGAGAGGGGAGCTTGTGGCAGTGCTTGTGGTAGTGGTTGTGGGGTGCTTGAGGAGGTGGTGAGGGGGGAGGGGAGCTTGTGGCAGTGCTTGTGGTAGTGGTTGTGGGGTGCTTGAGGTGGTGGTGAAGGGGGGAGAGGGTGCTTGTGGTGGTACTGGTGGTAGGGTGATATTGCTAGTTGAATTGGTTGGAGTGAAAATATGAAGGGGTGTGTGTGTGTGTGTGTGTGTGTGTGTGTGTGTGTGTATGTGTGTGTGTGTGTGTGTGTAAGGGAATGTATAGGTGGGTGGGTTGGAAGTGACAAGGAGGCAAGGCAGGGAAGAGTAGGACAAGGCACACACACACACACACACACACAATAAAAAAAAAAAAAAAAAAAAAAAAAAAGAATATGTAGTCGTATTCCACTGATGGCAAAAATAGTAGTAAAAAAAATTCCATTATAAAGATTCAAGTTGGTGTAATGTTTTGTAATGGTAGTGGGATCCATTACTGAACAATAAATTTGAAAATATTATTATATATTATTTGTATCCTATTTTTATATTGTTTGTATTATTATTTGTATTATCATTTGTATAATAATATCAATAATAATGATAATAATATCAATAATAATAATAATATCAATAATAATAATAAAATAATAATAATAATAAAATAATAATAATAACAATAATAACATCAATAATAATAATAACAACAATAACAATAAAATAATAATAGAAATAATAATAATAAAAATAGTAATAATAATAAAAATAGTAACAATAATAATAAAAATAGTAATAATAATAATAAAAATAGTAATAATAATAATATAAAAGCCGTCAGCATCACACAACCCAACCAACCACATTCGGACACAGAAATAACCCGCTTCCAGTGACCTTCCAGCGGGCAAGGTCACGGTCAGTCAGATTCCCCACTTCTTAAAAAAAAAAAAAAAAAAAAAAAAAAAAAAAAAACATCTCCCGAGACTAAAAAAATTGAACAGGTTGTATGGAACATGGATATTCCCACCCACCCCACTTCTACCTTGACACCTTTAAAAAAATCAAATAATATTAATAATAATATTAATATAAATAATTACAGCAACAATACTACTACTACTAATAATAATAATAATAACAATACTACTACTACTACTAATAATAATAATAATAACAATACTACTACTACTACTACTAATAATAATAATAATAACAATACTACTACTACTACTACTAATAATAATAATAATAACAATACTACTACTACTACTACTAATAATAATAATAATAATGATAATAATAATAATAACAATACTATTACTGCTACTACTACTAGCCAATAGTACTGTACATTAACTAATAAATGTTTACATAATTCCTAAACATCCCAATTTTTACTCAACGCTTATTTGCCACTTATCAAAATTATTAATAATCCGAACCTACTCATATTGTAGACAAAAATACACACATGGGCAACACAAGCTGTCGAAGGAAAATATCTGGATTATTTAACAACACTTCCTAGCACAACAATATTATAATAACAGAAAATTTCCTATAATACATAACAAGACATTACATGCTTATAATACATGTACACAGTTGTCCCTCTCTACCGGCAGCTACTAACTCCAAGTACACTTAGTACAGGTCCAATAAAATCCAAATTCACTGTCTGCTGGTACACCTTATTTCCTGGTGGTCTGAGAGTGACTGACTGCCGGCTTCCAGACAACCGTCCACATCACGTGTGGTGAACTACCCAAACAGTGGTGAATAACATGAGGTGTGAACTACCCAAACAGTGGTGAATAACAAGAGGTGTGAATTACCCAAACAGTGGTGAATAACAAGAGGTGTGAATAATACCCAAACAGTGGTGAATAACATGAGGTGTGAATAATACCCAAACAGTGGTGAATAACATGAGGTGTGAATAATACCCAAACAGTGGTGAATAACATGAGGTGTGAACTACCCAAACAGTGGTGAATAACATGAGGTGTAGTGGATCACCCAACTCATGTTCAATCACTTGGGTTTCGTAAATGAAGCCCCTTATAAACACTGGCCTATAGCCATATACAATAATTACTGATCGCTGCCTGCGATCACAATTGTTTTGTTTGTATTATTTACTGGTATCGTTGCTATCAAATTATGTTCGTACAGGTGGTAAATGGTGCACGTGTAGTCACAAGTTTGATTCGGGTACGAACATTTTCCACTTGTATCTCCTTCCCGCAACCAAAACAAATAATAATTGATCGAGAGAGATGACGTATGTATATATGTACACCCACAATCAAATAACCACCGACACTTTCCTTCCATCGTAGAAATAAATCGGTATCATTTCAAAATATAACCATACAACAGCACCTTATGTCAAATCAACCCCCTCAATTATTATTATTATTATGAGCTAAGGCAAATGAAGGAAGATGAAGTACCCAGATGAGAAGAGAGGTGGAGAAGGAAGTACCCAGAATACAAAGGATTCTATCTAACATACAAGAGTGAGGGAAAGTATAGCAAAGAGGTGGAGGAGGAAGTACACAGGAGGAGAGGAGAGAAGTGGATGAAGTAAACAGGAGAGGAAAGAAGGTGGATGAAGAGGATGTGGGTTGAGCCAGGGAGTTCCCCAATACGTGGATGATGTGACAACCAACCCGGATGAAGGAGTACCATATTTTTATTTTGGGGTGAATAGGAGAGTGTGGGGTGAGAGGGAGAGTGAGAGGGAGAGTGTGGGGTGAGAGGGAGTGGGGTGAGAGGAAGTGGGACGAGAGTAACATTAAGGGTGTGTGGGAGTAGGGGACAGGCTTGGGTGACTGGGGGGGGGGGGTGCGAGAATAGGGGGACAGGCTTGGGGGGGGGGGGGTAGAAAGCCTGTACCCCTATTCCAGCTCCCCCCTAACTTCCCCAAACGCCCCCAAGCCTGTCCCCCTACTCCTGCACCTACCCCCCCCCCCAAGCCTGTCCCCCAATTTGAGTTGACAGGTTCCAGGCAGCATTAGTTTGGAGGAATCAGTAGGCTACAACTTTACCATCAAGAGAATCTACTTTTAAGGAGGAAATTCGGTGTTGATAAATTTGTAGCAACTGAATCCTCCAAACTATTCCAAGCAACAGAACACCATTATTTTTCCTATCTTGGTGGTCCTGTTTCCTGGCATACTTTGGAGGAATCAAATAATGTAACAAAAGCGAATTACCGCCTTTAAAAGAGTGTAATGTTTATGTTTAGTAGAGAATAAAGCACCAGTCACAGATACCAAAATTATTATAGTCTACGTAAGAGGGTCGACTTGCAAGGGTAATAATGAGGACTTTAAGAGCAGGCCAGTGAAGTGAAATTATGTGTCTTCAACGGTACAAACTCACAAGAAGGTATAATGACAGTTCTAAACATTGTCTCTGGCAATTTAAAGTGTGCAATGATCATGTCTGGAGTAGGGGAGGGGGAGGGGGAGGGGGGCTTGTTGTTGTTGTTGTTGTTGCAGTTGTTGTTGTTGTTGCTGTTGCTGTTGTTGTTGCAGTTGTTGTTGTTGTTGTTGTTGCTGTTGTTGCAGTTGTTGTTGCAGTTGTTGTTGTTGTTGTTGCAGTTGTTGTTGCAGTTGTTGTTGTTGCTGTTGTTGTTGCAGTTGTTGTTGTTGTTGTTGCAGTTGTTGTTGTTGTTTTTGCAGTTGTTGTTGTTGTTATTGCTGTTGCTGCTGCTGTTGTTGTTGTTGTTGCAGTTGTTGTTGTTGTTGTTGCAGTTGTTGTTGTTGTTGTTGCTGTTGTTGTTGTTGCAGTTGTTGTTGTCGTTGCAGTTGTTGTTGTTTTTGCAGTTGTTGTTGTTGTTGCAGTTGTTGTTGTTGTTGCAGTTGTTGTTGTTGTTGCAGTTGTTGTTGTTGTTGCAGTTGTTGTTGTTGTTGTTGCAGTTGTTGTTGTTGTTGTTGCTGTCTTGTTCGGTCAGTTGCTACCCATTGCAAACCTTCCCTACACTTTATGAACCAATATAATTTTCTATTTATTTATTGATCATTAATAATCATATATTTATTACCCATTATTTGTTTAACTTTATGAACCAAAAATATTATATATATATTCCTATTATCTATTTATTAATCATTAATAATCACATATTTATTATTTATTATCTATTTACCCATTATTTATCATTTATATCTATATTATCTTAAGTTAAAACGAATAAAAGTGAGAATAGGGATGTTACAGGGTACAGGGGATGGGGTGACAGGGTAGACAGGAAGGGGTGAATGGGTAATATGAAAGGTTTGGGTTGATAAGTAGCAGGGGGTGGACAG
>JAWZYT010007341.1:12500-32945 GCA_034508575.1 Petrolisthes manimaculis | reverse complement strand
ATTCCTAGAGACTGGCGTGAGGCAGAAGGTGACTCCTATCTTCAAGAAGGGAGATGCTAGCCAACCGTCAAACTACAGACCCATCAGTTTAACCTCGATAGTCTGTAAACTCATGGAAAGCATCATGGTGGACAAAATAACGGCACACTTAGAATCAAATTTGCTACTGAGGGGTTCCCAGCATGGGTTCCGGCAGCACCGGTCATGCCTCACAAATCTGGTGGAATTCTTCCATTTTGTTTTCAGTGAGCATGATCAGGATAAAGCGGTCGATGTTGTCTACTTAGACTTTAAGAAAGCCTTTGATAAGGTACCCCACCGCCGCCTCCTTCGGAAAGTGCGTGCACTGGGCATAGACAGAAATGTGGCAAATTGGATAGAGAACTGGCTAAGTGACAGACGGCAGCGGGTAGTAGTGAATGGACAGGCTTCGGAGTGGGTTCCCGTTACTAGCGGTGTTCCCCAAGGTTCTGTTCTGGGACCACTACTGTTTATCATCTATGTTAATGATATGGATGGTGACATGGTTGCCAAGATTCCAAATTCGCCGATGATACTAAGCTTGGTATGAATGTCGCGAAGGAAGGAAATACTACCCACTTACAAGAAGATCTTAGGAAGATCGGGGAGTGGTCTGACACGTGGCAAATGCCATTTAACGTGAACAAATGCAAAGTTATGCATATAGGCCACAGAGACCCCCGAACAGAGTATACCCTTAAGGGCAATGCTCTCGTAAGCACTGATACTGAGAAAGACTTGGGTGTAACTATCACTAGCGACCTCAAGTTCTCAAAGCAGTGTATTGAGGCAGAGAAGAAAGCACAAAGGATGTTAGGGTACATAAAGCGACAGTTTGGATACCGGAACAAGGAGATAGTACTTTGTCTGTACAATTCCCTTGTCCGACCGCACCTGGAGTATGCAGTCCAGTTTTGCAGTCCTTCTTACCGAAAGGATATTACGAGATTGGAACGAGTGCAAGCCAGGGCAACCAAACTTATACCCTCTCTTAGACACAAGAGCTATGAAGATCGGTTGGTAGAACTCAACCTGTTCTCTTTGGAAACTCGGAGACTGCGTGGTCAGCTTATCGAAGTGTTTAAAATACTACGAGGCTTTGACAATGTAGACTACAGGGACATTTTCCAACTCAGTGAGGGAACAACCAGGAATCATGGCTACAAACTTGAACTGAAGCGATACAACCGCGATCGGTGTGGTAAATTCTTTACATACAGCATCTGCGGTACTTGGAACGCGCTTCCTGCTGATGTAGTCAACAGCAACTCTGTAGATCAGTTCAAGTCCAGATTAGACAAAGTCTTAAACCACCGTCTAGGTGTTTAAGCCGTTGTGTGAGTGTTCCTTGATGGTTTCACATGACACATTCGAGGACGGTCAAATACTTGCACAACTAAACCCACAGGTACCCTCTTTGTATGGATCGTAAGGTCTTCTAGGGTACTTCTTTTCCTTGTAACTCCTTGTAACTCAATCTCTCTCTCTCATTCTCTCTCTCTCTCTCTCTCTCTGTGACATATCATGGTGCATTATGCTATCTGATTCCCAGGCACGATAACACCCCCCCCCACCGCCCCCCCCTTATCATGCCTACCCCCAACCCCCTTTACCTTCCCCCTAACCCCCCTTTACCTATCTTACCCCCTACCCCACCTCTCCCCCTTCCCCTCCCCTCAACACCACTAATGAAACCATCCATCTCTTTGCCGAGGGGTGGGGGGGGGGATGGGGGGGGGGACAAAGTATTGGGTAGGGGACACACACACACACACACACACACACACACAAAATATTAACCTCTCTCTCTCTCTGTGTCTCAGCAGGTCAGCAGGCAGGAGGAGTGGTGGCAACAACAACAACAACAACAACAACAACAACAGCAGCGAGAGAGATTAACCCCCACCAACACCACCCCCTAACCCCAACCCCCCCACCCCCACCCCCACCCTACCCTAAGAGATGGTGTGGGGGTGGGGGTGGGGGGAGTGGGGGGCGCCTATACTGGTGGTGGAAGCATAGCAAAGAAATGTGCAATAGTAGCAACAATAATAGTAGCAATAATAATAATAGTAGCAACAATAATAGTAGTAGTAGTGGGGGTGGTGGTAGTGGGTGTGGTGGGTGGAGGTGTGGGTTGGTGAGGGCGTGGAGGCGTGGTGTGGGTCTGTGTGTACTGTTTGTCCTCGCTACCTTCTCCTTCTTCATCCTCACCTCACCACAACCAGCTGATTTCTACACAAGCGTCATGGTTACGTGTGAGTAGTAATAGTAGTAGTAGTAGTAGTAGTGGTAGTAGTGGTAGTAGTAGTAGTAGTAGTAGTAATAGTAGTAGTACTTATTTATGTATTTTAACAGAGAGAGAGAGAGAGAGAGAGAGAGAGAGAGAGAGAGAGGCTGGTATTATAGATGCAGCAAATTATAATTATTTTAACAGTAGAGAGAGAAAGGCTTTATATATATAGCAAATGAGAGAGAGAGAGAGAGAGAGAGAGAGAGAGAGAGAGAGAGAGAGAGAGAGAGAGAGAGAGAGAGAGGATATGCTATAGTTTGATATAATAGCCTATAATAGCTACACACCTCATCAGCCATTAACTAATATGCTTACAAAAAATATAATAATAACAATAATAATAATTAATCTTTTCTTTTCAGTCAACCGTGCCCCTGAATATATAATGGACATAATGGTACCTTCCTTAAACCTTTCCACACCTACACCCTCACCACCATCATCTTGGCCAGCAGCCTCAGATACACACGATGACGACGACGACGACGAGGCTACGGGTAGTAATAATAATACTAATAATACTATCCATAATAAGGATGGTAGTAGTGGGTTTCTGGTGCGTAGTTCAGGCTGTGTTATACCAGACTTCGACCCTTTCCATCCCACCATAACACGCTACATTGTCAACCCTACAAACGTGAGTACAAAAGAAAAAAGATGAATAAAAAGTTTTCACCTTTATCTCGGTTCCGTTGAAAACTTAGGATGCAGTTTGTTTTATTTTGCTGCAGATGGCGTTCGTTCTCCTATTATTATTATTATTATTTTTTTTATTTTTTTTTCATGGCCTGTTTTAAATTTTAGTTAATTTATTAATGGGGTCTTATTTTTTAGGGAAAATTGATGAAATAAGTAAAGTTAATAGTGACTGGTATATTAATATGTAATTATAATAATATAAAAAGAAACCTTTTTATTCAGAAAATTTCTCTTGAAGATGACCATCATTTTATTACTATGAGTTAATATCAATTTATATTTTCTAGCATAATCCATGTATAGTAATCTAATGAGTGATTGCACTAAGTAATAATTTAATAATGATAATGAAAAAAATAATAATAATAGTAAAAATAATAATAATAATAATAATAATAATAATAGAATAATAATAATAATAATGAAAAAAATTAATAATAATAATAATAATGTAAAAACAATATAATAATAATAATAAACATAATAAACAACATAATAATAATAATAAATATTGTCCATCTCGAACGTTAATTCTTCTGACACTTTCTAGAAAAACATGTGGTGGGTATTTGTGGCCAAGGCCTTATTCAAGAATATCTATGGTGTGTACGATGGTGTGGTACCGGTACGATGACTCCATAGACAAACAAGCAAACAGTCATCGTACCACACCATGAATGTTCTTGCATACGGTCATGTTATTGTTATTTTTGTTATTTTTGTTCATCGTAACTCCATTGTTCTTTAGGGTCGTATTCAAGAACATTCATGGTGTGTACGATGGTGTGGTACTGTACGGTGGATCTGTGGTTTGTCTCTAATGCATCTTACCGGTACTATACCATCGTATACACTATGAATGAATGTTCTTGAATGCGACCCTTATATAACTGTCATCGTATTTACCATCGTATATACTATGAATGTTCTTGAATACGACCCTTACATTACGGTCATCATCGTATTTACCATCGTATACACTATGAATGAATGTTCTTGAATACGACCCTTATATTACTGTCATCGTATTTACCATCGTATACACTATGAATGTTCTTGAATACGACTCTTATTTATGGTCATCATGTGTTAGTTCATTGAGTATATTGTATATTTTAGTATATATTGTATATTTGGGACCATTCAAAATTAATCTGACCTAAACTGACCTGACCTGACCTGACCTGACCTGACCTGACCTGACCTGACCTGGGCAAACTACCGTGACCATACTCTTTTGAACGGCCCTTACTCCTTCACACGGCCCTTACTCTTTCTTCCATACGTCCCTTACTCCTTCACACGGCCCTTACTCCTTCACACGGCCCTTACTCCTTCACACGGCCCTTACTCCTTCACACGGCCCTTACCCCTTCACACGGCCCTTACTCCTTCACACGGCCCTTACTCTGTCTTCCATACGTCCCTTACTCCTTCACACGGCCCTTACTCCTTCACACGGCCCTTACCCCTTCACACGGCCCTTACCCCTTCACACGGCCCTTACTCCTTCACACGGCCCTTACTCTGTCTTCCATACGGCCCTTACTCCTCCGTGTTTGCAGGTAACGTGTGATGGTACCCCGGCCCTGACCTCCTCCAGGGGCACCACACTCTACTTCCACCACCACCTACTCAGGAGTCGACACGCGGAGCTGCTCAGGCTATACGAGAAGAAGATCGCTCCACTACCACCCATCTTCCCACCCATTTACCCTAGGACTACCACCACTACCACTACTACCACTACTACTACCACTAACACTAACACTACCGCCAACACTAACACTACTACCAACACTAACACTACTACCAACATAGCTACCATCATCACCAAGTTCTTATCATCATCACCAAACACATCATCATCATCAACAACAACAACAACATCACACACACATCACCACCTCACACCTACTTCTTCCACCACCACCACTCCTCGTCCTCGTCCTCCACCCAGCATCCTGAGGCGTGTGTTAGACAATGCCGTACAAGTAGGGGAGGAGGAGGAGGGGGAGATTTACGTGGACTTGACCAACAACAATAACAACAACAACAGTAGTGACAACAGCAACAACAGTAGCGACAACAATGGCAACAGTAACAACAACAACAGCAACAGTAGCAACAATAGCAACGGCATGAGGGTTGCAATAAAATCGTCTGTTGTTGATGAGGTGACTTGCTGCTTCAGGGCAATTTACCGCCTTGAACAAAACACCAATGATCCGAAGGCCTATGTTGATGACCGTTATAGGTAAGTACAGTACAGTATGTATCTTGATGACTCTAGCCTAAGGTGATGATTCTTTTTTGGTACAGTTGGACACATGGTACTTTATATTGTGACTAGCTCAGTTTATTTGTTTTCAAACCCTTTCAATTATGCATTAAAGTTTACTGTTGTTGTGTTATTCTATTTTGAAGCTTTAGTAAATGGTGCCAGAAACTGGTTGAAGAAGAGACAACGGTGAAGGAGGAAGGAGTGTTGGTGGAGTGCAAGATGAGGAACGTTGTCATCTACAAGAACGTCCACTACTTCATCCAACGAGACAAGGTCCTCCTCCAAACTCACAGTGCCCTTAGTGCCAACTCCACCCAACTAGCGGAGAACAGCAGCCTTACTAGTAACAAGCAGGCCTTAAAAAACAGTCTTGTCAATTCCAGTGGCCTTAGAACCACTTCTAGCGACTCCACTGCTATCCCAATGGTGAGAGTCGCAGATGGTGACGAACCACACCAAAACACACTACAAGTTGTGAGGGTGGCAGGTAGTGAAGACTCAGATCAAAATAATCCTGCTGCTGGGGAATCATCAGGTCATATTAGTGCAACTCTTAGTGGTGTTAGTAAGGAGAGAGGACATGTGATGAGAAAACCTGTAGAGGAAAACCATCACAAAGTAGTGGAAGAGGCAAGGGAGAAATTGACAAGTAAACAGGAAGGTAGGGGACCAATGGAGGAGGACCACCACCACAATACAAAACCAACACCCACCATGAAGACATTGAGTGAACCTACAGGGAATGGAATCACAGAGGAGGAGAACCTGAAGGGAAAAGGAAACGTACCGGGAGAAGCAGAGAAACTGAACGTCATCATCTTTGGCACCGATTCCGTCTCTCGGCTCAACATGCGGCGACACCTTCCCAAGACGTTCGGTTTTCTGCAGGAGCTCGGGGCAGTGGAGCTGACTGGGTACAACAAAGTGGCAGACAACACCTTCCCCAACCTGGTACCCATCCTGTCAGGCCTGAGTAAGATGGAGCTGATCAAACACCCCTGTATGCCCAAGAGTCGAACCTTTGATGCCTGCCCATGGATCTTCAAGGACTTCAAGAGCAGAGGATATGTGACAGCCTTTGTGGAGGTGAGTTAAATAGTTTCTTGAAAGGCTGAGTGTGTATGGTTTCAATATCTTACTTGGTTATAGTTTGGTTGGGAGCTTCTTAGCATTTGTCCCTCCAAAATATATACAATGTATAATTATGATAGTACCTGTTGTATGGATGTTGATAAGATATAGATGTACTGTATAGGCTATGTGGTAACTTCTGTATTGGAGAACTAGAATATGGAAAGGAATGCACTAATTTATGAAAATCTGTTCCAATCATGATAACTGATGGGATACAAGGCTACTGCATCAACCAGGTTACCACAAATACCTTCTCAAAGTATTACCCAAGTTACTCATTTTACAGATCAACCAAGTAAAGATGTGGTGTGTTTAAAGATGATGCAAAGTTTCTTTGCTTAGATGTACTGTACTGTACTTAAACCCTCACATATCTCTACATAAACAAATGGAATTTACTCATGTTTACTGTACTAATTACACCCTCACACACCTCTACATAAATATATGGCAAGGAATCCAGACTTGTTTCATTCCTAGGATGCTCCATGGATGGGGATCTTCAGATACATGCAGAACGGCTTCCTGTACCCACCCACTGACTACTATGGCCGCCCGTTCTTCATGGCCTCAGAAAAGGAGATTGGTGGCAACAAGAAAGGCAATGCAAATATCTGCCAGGGTGCTCAGCTGAGTATGAAGGTTAGTGGGTGAAGCAGTACTCTTACCCCTTTACTTGATCTATATGAAGGTTAGGGGTTGAAGCAGTACTGGTCTCACATGGGCTATATGGTTTTTGCTTACGATTTTATGTACAATAGTTAATGATTTATATAGGTAATGATTTTATATAGTTATCATTATGAGGTGTGTCAAAGACTGAATAATATTGATGATTTGTTTTATGGCTGCATATTGTGTCTGTAGAACTACTGAATCATACTGGTCATTGCTTAGACCAGGAGTAGTACAGTAAAGGAGTTTTCTTATTGTAAGTATTGTTAAAGGATCATTTTGTTGTTTGTGAATTGGAGAGTAGCGATTCCTCCTTATTATGCCATTGAACAATTCCCATTTATCCTACCCATCTTTCAATACCAATCTGTCAATCAATCTCTCAATATCCTCATTTTCCCCTCAGGTGCTGCATGACTATTCACTAGAGGTGGTACGTACATTCCCGGACATTCCAACCCTTGGTCTGTACTGGTCGTGTAGCCTCAGCCACGACTACCTCAACATGGTGCGCCTCGCAGACCTCCCGCACTTCTCATACCTCCGGGAGCTGCAGGAGTTGGGCGCCCTCAACCACACCGCAATCATCTTCCTCAGCGACCATGGCATGCGCTTCGGCAGCATCCGGTCGACCTATGTGGGCATGCTGGAGGAGAGGCTGCCGTTTGTTGTCATCTATTTGCCTCCGTGGTTCAGGGTCAAGTGAGTAAAGAGACTAAACTGGCTCCGTTATTCTCAACCCAACACTGAAGAATACGTACATGGACAGACAAACACTCGGTACAAAGGGAAGCCATTTTAAACAAGCACACTGATTGGCTGTTGAAATTGAGGTGCACTAATCCAGCACGCTGATTGACTATACACACCAAAATGGCCACTGTACACAAAGTGGATTAATTAAGGAAAATTGATTCATTTAAGGGTAGTCCTAGTTGTACTATTGCCAGCACTTGTATCTGGTACAGGAAAAGGGGACTGACAATTTTAACTGTACCTGTTTCAAGTGCTGGCAACTGTACATAGATGAGAGATGGATGGATGGATGGATTAACAGGAAGAATAAATACAGTACAGTGGATTGTTAGGAAGTTGGTGTTACAAAAGTTGATATTTACCACCACCACCAACACCACCACAACCACTACTTAATATACCAATCTATAATCCCTCACCACTCTCTACCACCAGCACCACCCACTCCTACCACCCACTCCTACCACCCACTCACTAAAACCCACTCACTAAAACCCACCACTACTACCACCACCACCACCACCTTACCCGTTACCCGCACCACAGGTACCGCCGGGCCTTCAGGAACCTGGCTGTCAACGCCCACCGCCTCACTTCCAACTACGACCTGCACCAGACCCTGCTTGACCTGGCCTATGGGAGGTTCGGTGACCTGGCCCATGTCACTGCGAAACCCAAGTCAACCACCAGGGGCATTAGTCTATTCCAGGTCAGTTTGTTTTTGTTCAGGTCAGTTTTTAATTATCACTTGTTTTTACAGGTCAGGTTGTCTTTTTTACAGGTCAGGTTTGGTTATTTGATTTTTTCAGGTTAAGTCTTGTTTGCTTAGCCTACATACTTGTTTTTTTCAGGTCAGGTCTGGTTATTTGTCTTTCAGGTCAGGTTGATTATTTGTTTTTCAGGTCAGTGTTACTCGCTTGTCTTTCAGGTCAAACCTAGTTACTTGTTTTTCAGGTCAGGTCTTTTTATGGGTACTATTGCCACTTAAGTTAAGGGAGTATATAGCACATTGTTTTGGGTCGTAAATTGGGAGCAAAAGTGTCATATCCCACAGTTAAAAAAATAATGATAGGTGAAATAATAATAATAATAGTCTAAAAGTGTCATATCCCACAGTTTAAGAAAATAATGATAGGTAAAATTATAATAGTCTAAAAGTGTCATATCTCACAGTTAAAAAAAAAAAAAATAGTCGTAATGATAGGTAAAATTATAATACAATAGCTACAGTAATACGGTATGGTAGCCTAAAAGCGACACATATCCCACAGCGTGTGCCGAGGAGCCGAAACTGCAGCGACGCGGGAATCGGAGAACACTTCTGCACCTGCCAGGACACACGCGAGGTGACCTGGGACGACCCCGTACTCGACCTGGGCGCCACCTACCTCATGCTCTCCATCAACACCGACCTCGACCCGTTCCCTGCCTGTGTACAGTTCACGGAGGTTAGTTGGTTAGAATCTGTTTGTTCGTTTGTCTGTCTGTATTTATTTATCTGTCTGTCTGTGGTTTCCTGTCTCTATCTAGATCTGTTTTGTTTGTCTGTATTTATCTGTGTGTCTGTCTGGTTCCCTGTCTATAACTCATCCCAACCCAATGCATCATAACCCAACCCTAACCCAACCCAACCCAACCCAACCCAACCTAACCTAACAAAACTCAATTCATCTGGTATATACAGTATAATAATGTATCCCTTTCCTTCATCCATCCCACATCACATCACATCACACCAGGCTCGGATACTGACAGCGCGGGTCTCCATGTCCAACAAGCAGCTCTCCCCCCGCGACAAGAACAGCGACGTGCGGAGTTACCTGCTGCAAGTAGACATGAGGCCCGGAGGAGTCACCGTCGAGGCCACACTCAGATACAACCGCCCAGAACAGTTCCAGGTTAGGCCGGGTCACGGGTCTGGGTTTTGTTTTGGTTTTGTTTTAGTAATGAGTAGTAGTAGTAGTAGTTGTTGTTATAGGGTTAGGGGTATTTATTGTTATTATTGTTGTTGTGGTAGGAGTAGAAGTAGTTGTAATAGTACTGGAAGTAATTGTAATAGTACCGTAGTAGTTGTAGGGGTATTTATTGTTGTTGTGGTTGTGGTTGGAGTAGAAGTAGTGGTACAGTAATAGTAGAGGAGGTAATTGTAATAGTAGTAGTAGTTGTAGGGGTAGTTATTATTGTTGTGGTAGGATTAAAAGTAGTATGGTAGTATAGTAATAGTAGTGGAAATAATAGTAGTAGTAGTACTAGTAGTGATAGTAATATTTGATGTTGTTACTTACTTCTCTGTTTTGTACTTACTTTCATGCTAATATTTAATCTCTAAATCTCCTTCCTTATTGTACAGTTGGCCACATGAATTCTTACACAGGCTATATAGAAAGAGAGGTCATTATTCTGGAAGTACTGCAATAAATGGTCAACCAAGTGACTCGGTGATTACAAAACAACAAACCTAATAATAATAATGTTGTGTTGCTGTTAAATAGTCTTTCATCTTCTATATGTTGTAAGTCCTTAAAAACATCGACAGCGTGTGTATGAATTCTTGTGGTTAATTGTTTATCTGCTTAGGTATATTAAAGAACTCCCATTTTCCATTCAGTCTCGGATCACTAAATCCCTCTTAAGATTTATCAGACTAATCTCAGAATCTTATATAGGCCTTAATATTAGCCTAATCATTTTGGATTTGAGAGATTCAACTTTAGTAAGAATAACAAATAACATAATAATAGTGCATCTCTATAACTAAACTAAATGCCCTGGCTCTTTATCATTTCCTAGCTTTTTGGTCAGTAAATGTACCGTAATGTAAATGAACACATATTACAGAAAACATTTACAGAACTAGATAATTTTCCACATTTACAAACTACTGTACCTGCATTTTATCAAAGATTGTGTTAATGATGGTCTGTTAACAATAATACGAATGTCAACTAGAGAAAAGAACAGGGCATTTTTGGCAGGTTATAGAAATGCCCTATATTGTAGCAGTAGTCATCACTAACAATACTGTATCTCTGGTTGTGTGTGTGTGTGTGTGTGGTGAAGGTAATGGGAGAGGTGTCGAGGATCACAGAATACGGCAACACCAGCAGCTGCATCCAACACAGTGTTCTACGCAAATTTTGTTACTGCAAGGACCTCCTCAAGTCCACAGACACCCACCACCACCGACACTTCAGAAACCACTGACGACAATGACAGTGGTGGCAGTTCGGTAGATTTTGATGATGGTGGTGGCAATGGTGTGTGTAAAAATTGAAATTATTTATAAGTGTGTGGCATTAAAAATAAAAATGAAGAGTTGTAGTGTTGTGGAAGTTAGTAGGATGATTTTGATTTTGAGGATGAAATGTTGTGGAAACTAGGTGACTCTATACAGGTTGAAAAAAAGGAACCGATGTTGTGAAATGTACAGTGTAATTGAAAGGGACAATGCTGCAAAAATTATGATTATTTATAAAGAGTTGGGTGTCTAGAAAATTGATCTGTCAGTAGAGCGTGTACTGTTGCCAAAAAATTAAATTATGTCTGTATGCAACCATGTTTATCCGTGTGTTTGAAGGAATATGAAAAGATAAAGTGGCTGTATGCAATGGGAAACAAATGAACTATTAATTGCAGACAATATCCATAACTCAAGCTGAAAATAATATTATGCTGTAACTTCACTCATATCAATGCTGGACAGACTGTAGCATAAAGCAAAATACTGTTATGTGCAGTACAACAGTTTACTTTGAATAAACTCTGTATCGAAATAATGACAAATTTTAAGTGACATATTATCTCTTAAGCAATTTTCCTAACAAGATGAACAGTGGCTTGGGCCACTGTTAAGGGGAAAGTTTTATGTTGGTAAATCTGGAGCAATTGAATCTTCCAAATTATTCCAAGCAACAGTACAACATTATTTTTGCTCTACTGGTCCTGTTTCCTAGCATACTTTGGAGGAATCAAGGCACTCCAATGTAACAAAAAAGAATTACCCCCTTAATAGTGATGTAAATACAGACTGAAGGAACAATACAGTAACAACAAGAATATCCTTACACACTCAGTTGCATCTCTGTTGTGAAAAAGATGAACTACTAAGAAGCAAGTAAGCCATACAACAACAGTTATAACCATAACTAAAGACCTAAAGGAAAGGAAACAGAGGAAAATATAAACAATGATCAAGCACAACAGCAACATCTGAAAAGAAAAACATCAGACACTAATTTTCTGCACTATATAAAAATTCGGTAAATATTGAAAGAATTACCGTTATTGCGTACGGTTTTTCTACCTTCATTATCCACTTATTTAGACAATTCTAAGACTATTCTATGGCATTTCCTCCACAAATGCCCAAGATTGGGCATTTTGAAATTAGCTTAACCTTACATAACCTAACCTAGACTACATCAGACTACCAGGACTTAACCTGGGCAAACTACTGGGAAATAACCATGGTAAAGTACAGGAAATGACCGGGGCAAAAATACTGGAACCTAGCCGGATCTGGCAACACTGCTACAAAATGGTAATTCTTTCAATAAATACCAAAAATTCTACAGTAGAGTGTGTGATGTGATAACTGATTATGTGATTTTGTGTGTTTGTAAATTTATGCTTATGGGTGTGCGTGTGTGTACTGTACTGTGTGCACGTGTGGGTTGTGGGTGGCGGTATTTTTGTGTGTGTATGCACATGTGCAATAGGTTTCCTTAGAAGTGCCAAAATCACATAAAAAAAGTTGCCAAAAACCCAAGTCTCTTCCATTTTTCATCAAACAAGTTACTTCCCATAATCACTGCAAACATTGTATTGTAGTACAGTAGTGTCATTTCATCCTGTGTGGGGTGGACATACTTTAAGTAAGGGGGTATAATTATAGTACATTTGGCCACAAGAATTCCTACACAGGCCATATGAAAAGAGAGGTCAATATTATGGAAGTACTGCAATAAATCGCCAACCGAGTGACTCAGTGATTAGAAAAACAACAAACCTAATATTATTGTGTTGTATTGCGGCTGCTTAGTCTTACATTTTCTGTATTTTGTAAACCCTTGAAAATGAAAGCGTGTATATGAATTTTTGCGGCCAATAGTGCTGTACAGTACATTGTTTTGGGTGGTAAATCTGGAGCAAATGATTCCTCCAAACTATTCAGCCAGGTAACCGGATACCACTATTTTTCTTCATCTGGGTCTGTTTCCTGGTATACTTTGGAGGAATCAAGGCACTCCAATCTATCAAAAATATACCATCCCCTTAATTAAACTAGACTTCATGTTTGTTTACAATGTGCCAAACACAAGCTACTGTACAGTATTTCCTTCCCTCAACAACTCTACTTTGTATCATCGTCAGCTTTCTATTTTCTTACCTTTTCCATCTGAGGATAATAATCGTATGTGATGAATAGGATAGATCTTCCATTTTCAGTTCCTGTAAGAGTGATAATGACGAGGACATATATTTTATTATGGAATCAGGAAATCTTGTACAGTGATGGTTCATGAATTCAATTTGCAGTAAATGAATCTTTTGTGTCATAATGAAACAAATTTTGAGGCATAACTTTTAATGTTTGTAAATTTAGTATTCCCATGTAAAATATCAAATTGACTCAAAATAAAACAAATTTTGAGGCATAACTTTTAAGGTTTGTAAATTTAGTCTTCCTATGTAAAATTTCAAAGTGTTCACTGCAAACCAGGCCAATTTTAACCGACTGTATCTGTATGAGGATTAGTTTTGTTTTCACTTTACAAGAAATGGAATATACAGTTCTATTCAGTACTGTATATACTTTTATGGAAAAAAAGATTTTCCGGTGATACTTACTTAAAAAAACTGACCAAAGGAAATTCTTGTCAACCCATCTTTGCAACATTTATTGAAAGAACATTACCTCAATTCCTGCTTTATAATATTACTGTACTGTACACTCACAATGTATCCAGGCTTGCTTTGAATAGCCTGATTGAGTATTAAGCGAGCTCAAGCAAATATGAAACAGGATGAGCATTGTAATTGGTTCTCTAGTATGTCATATGATTCGAAATTTCAACAAGACCTGGATACAAATTTTGCATTGCGAGTGTACATTTGAATTGACTATTAACACCTTTTAACTTTTCATTACTGAGAGAAGATGATAGCAAGAAAGTCATACCCTTTCTGCAGGGTTGAAATGAGTAATACATAATAAACACATATGATACAGTTGGTGATGCCAGTTTATGGGAACTGATTTGAGTGTAATTGGAATATTAGATACCCATAAACAAACCTGAATGTTATATATAATACCCAGAGATGTTTCCTCCTGGGACTGTGCAGGTTATTAATGGGGAAATTGAAGGGAGAAGGACGGTGATCTCAGTGATGGTCATTTGTTACATAGAGGAGGTACCACACTTGAATTGTAAGGTTTGTACACTCAGCAGCATAAGTTTGCTTTATTTCCACCTGCATATGTATTAGCTACGATGATGTTGTAATACAGTTTTAATGCAGAGACGGCAGATATAGTTCTCATATGGTAAATTATGTATGATGTTGGAATAAAATTTGGTACAGAATGCAACTATCTGGTCATATGAGCAATATTAAGTACAGTTGGACACAGGGATTCGAGGTACAACTGAAGTGGTAAATGCTCAGCTCCTCCCAGTATGAAACTCCTTAACGACCAAAAAGATTTACCACCAGGGGCAGAAACTATGATGTGGGATGGCGACGATAAGCAAATACCGGACAAAAGTCACTGGTTACAAGAGAGAGACGAGCATCTTCCACCTGGGCTGTACCACGAATTCCTGTGTCCAACTGTACACGCGGTGGACTCGAATTTATGCTGCCAGCTGTACATTGGTATCATCATCATCATGTTTGGTGACCTTGTACAGGTACTCCTCTGTGACTGGTATCATGGTATCTGTCTCCTCCCAGTGTAATGTAATGTAATGTAATGTTAATGTATCATGCAGTGTCACGTGACTTACTGTACCATAACACTCCATGCATTAATAACGTCTGTGATTTGTCCTCATAACCCCCCTTGTTACTTCTTCCTCCTTCCTTCCTCCCTCCTTCCTCCCTCCTCCCTCCTCCTCCTCTTCCTTCACAACAGGACACTTTTCATCCCGAGAGCTTCCATAATTGGTGGTGTGAACTGCTGCACAGGAAAATTAGTTGCCTAAAATTAAATGGTAGTACATATATAATTATTCTATCATAAGTTTGGAATGTAATTTATACTGTATCAAAATATTACCTTGGCTACTTTTGCTGTTTTTTTTTAATTTATACGGTATATCTAAAGTTAATTGTTTTTTTTTGTTTTTTTGTCCTTCCATTACATTTGGTTGTTGATTATCTGTTGCAATTCTCTCTCTTCAATACTGTACTTATTCTTCTCACATCTCCCTTCTTATACTTGTCTACACATTAACTATAAGTCACGTATTTCTTTCCCAAGTTATCTCTCTCTCTCTCTCATCTCTCACACATGGTAATAATTGTCTTCCTCATCAGAACGTTTGTCTTCCTTCATCTTAATGGTAATATCTCTGAGGCCCGACTGTACCTGTCTGTACTTCTCATGTCTTCATTCCTCATGTCTTCATTCCTCATGTCTTCATTCCTCATGTCTTCACTTCTCATGTCTTCATTCCTCATGTCTTCACTTCTCGTGTCTTCATTCCTCATCTCATAGGGTCATTTCCACAGTGGTTGGTTGGTATTGGTTTGTTAGCACGCAAACGAAAGAAGCTTAGCCCATTTAAAAAATTACTTATGGGTGAATTTTTAATGAATTTGGTGAGTAAACTAACTACATACAGTAACTTTACAGTGATCATCAATATCTAACTGTTGGATAGATTTTTGTGAATGTGGATAGGCTACTCAGCTTTTTTTGGAATATAATTGAATCCTTACAAGTGTGGTTGGTTGGTTGGTTGGGAAGCTAACAAACCAATACTACTGTGGAATCGACCCATAATCTTGTCAAACCCAAATTCTACCCATTGTCCCATGATTACTTTATTACAGATGGCAATTTCTATTATTATTATTATTCCTTCAGTCAGTCCTGCATCTGTCATATTTAGCAAGTAAGAACTGCAAGCATATCATCTGGTACAAGAAGATATACATTATTTCCTGATGAATGGTTTTATATCCATGTGATGATATCTTAGTGAAATAAAGCTCACAAAAGTTCTCTGTCAGACTCTTTTTTACATACATCCTTGGGAATATTTAAGGTAAAGACTTATAATGCTGTAGATATCATTGAATTGAATCACAGTAGACCAGCTTTTAAACCCATTTCCAGAGTTCACCAAGTTAATTAAGGGGGAAGTTTTGTGTTGGTAAATCTGGAGCAACTGAATCCTCCAACAAACTACTGTATTCCAAACAACAGAACACCATTATTTTTTGCTCTTTTGGTCCTGTTGTTTCCTAGCATACTTTGGAGGAATCAAGGCACTCCAATGTAACAAAAAAGAATTACCACCTTAGTGCCTGTATGTATGTATGTATTTATGTATGTACAGTATGTATGTATGTATTTATGTATGTACAGTATGTATGTATGTACAGTATTTATGTATGTACAGTATGTATGTATTTATGTATGTATGTACAGTATTAGGTTTATGTAGAGGTGTTGTTGATTTGGTGATGAAGTGCTTACAGTCTGTGCATTGAAGGATTTGTGTGTTTTATGGTTGTATTCTGTACTCGGTTTGTTTTGGTGTGATCCCTGGTGAGTGAGTAGTTGGTGTGTCACATGTTGTTGAAGTTCCTCAAGCTGTCTGGCCGAGCAGCCCCGAATAGTGGTTAGTACATTTCGTTGTACAGTATGTCACATGTGTAGTACTGTACTGTGTGTATGGTCAAGTGGCAATGCAGAGCCCTATTTGTGTGACTTAGAATAGTAGGAGTAGTATTAGGAAGTAAGTATTTATACAGTACAAAAAGTATTAGAAATATTTTGTGGACTTTTGTAAATTAATAAGGGGAGTAGTATTAGGGAGTAAATAATTATGCAGTAGCCTACTGTATTAGTAATTATGTAGACTGATGTTGTTGATACTCATACTTACTAATAACATTAAAGTAGATAAACACTACAGTATAGAGAGTTGGAGTTGTACAGTCGCTGCACATAGTCCTTGATCACGGTGTAAGGGGAAGTCTGGTCAAGGATTATGTGCCACGACTGTACAGTATTATTAGCTGTAGTATTTATGTATCGATTTATGTGTGTGGACAATTGTGTGAGAATTTTAACTTACAGTGATTGGTTACATATTTTATTCTTGTGGAAACTTGTGTGAGAATTTTAACTAACAGTTGATTGATTATTTTATTCTTGTGGACAATTGTGTGAGAATTTTAACTTACAGTGATTGATTATTTTATTCTTGTGGACAATTGTGTGAGAATTTTAACTTACAGTGATTGGTTACATATTTTATTCTTGTGGAAAATTATGTGAGAATTTTAACTAACAGTTGATTGATTATTTTATTCTTGTGGACAATTGTGTGAGAATTTTAACAGATTGATTTTATTTTATTCTTGTGGAAAATTGTGTGAGAATTTTAACTAACAGTTGATTGATTATTTTATTCTTGTGGACAATTGTGTGAGAATTTTAATTAACAGATTGATTTTATTTTATTCTTGTGGAAAATTGTGTGAGAATTTTAATTAACAGTGATTAATTATTTTATTCTTGCTTTCATTCACTACTGTATATTTATTTCTATTCAGGAGTGTGTACAGTATAGACACCAGGAAGGAATCAAGGTTAGTCTAAGTCTCTTTCTTCTCTTCTCAATATTCAAATTTCCAGGAGACATGTAAATGGGTAAATTCGCTTTGGTAAATATTTCTGAGCAAAGATACTGTATATTTAAGAGCAGAAATATATTTGACTAATTATGTTTTTCTCGAGTGCAAATATTATACTGTATAGCCTACACATCTGTTCTCAATGTTCAAGTTTCCAGAAGGCATTTAGATGGGTAGATTAACTTTGGTGAATATTTTTTTTTGAGCTGAGATATATTTAATTATATTTTTACTAACTGCAAAATTTAATATTATACTGTACTGTACTGTATATATAATGCCTGTTAGTTTTCAGGCAATTAGATGGGTAGATTAACTTTGGTGAATTTTTTAAGCTGAGATATATTTAATTATATTTTTACTGACTGCAAAATTTAATATTATGCTGTACTCATATTATCCAAGGAACCCTGTGACTGTTTCGTGGTATATTTTTGGAGGAATCAGAGACCATAATGTATACTGTAGTTCTTATTCACCAACTAAAGATGTCTCCTCTTATTTAAAGGACCCTGTGATTGTGTATGAAACTATTTGGAGGCTTCTAATTCCTCCTGACCATGCCACGAAACAAGCTCCGTCCATAAAGGTGTGTGTGTGTGTGTGTGGAGGCTTCTGATTCCTCCTGACTATGCCATGAAACAAGCTCCTTCCATATAGGTGTGTGTGTGTGTGTGTCGTGGCAATATTCGAAGGACTCGTTTACTTACGGTACCTCCAATTTATTTTCTGACTAGCCTACAACACACAGAGGTTCCTTAATGTTAATAAATCTGGAGCAACCGAATCCTCCAAACTATTCCAAGCAACAACAGAACACTATTATTATTTTTTTGCTCTTCTGGTCCTGTTTCCTGGCATACTGTACAGTACTTTGGAGGAATCATGACACTCCAATGCAACCCAAAAAGGAATTACAGTACCACCTTAATAATAATACTACTTTTTAATAATTACTCTCACATTAAAACAACCCACTTTTTCTCCTAAGCAACAACAACAACAACGAGGGCAGAGAAAAAAATAATAATGAACAAACGAAGGGCAGAGAAATGAAATGAAATGAAAACACCCAGACCTCAGATTCATTTTTTACATTTATTCAATATTGATGCATTACACCTGCCTAAACTTGGACAAATACTGTATGTATGACCGTAGACTTTGTAGCTACTGACTGTACGATGACTGACAAAACCAACCAACCAACCGAGATGGAGACAGTGGCCGACGGGACTTGCAATGAACGGCTCGCTTTGTTGTCGTTTGTTATTGTTTGTTGTTTGTTGTTATGTGTCTCTAGCTAGGTTGGTACTTGAAGAATTTTTTTTATTATTATTATTATTATTATTATTATTATTATGATGATCCACTTCAACCGCCCGACCAACGAGGGAAAACAACAGGATATGTTTGTTAGTTAGTCAAGGAAAAAAGCATATGTTTGTTAGTTAATTAGTTAGTCAAGGAAAAAGGGATATATTTGTTAGTTAATTAGTCAAGGAAAAAAGATACATTTGTTAGTTAATTAGTTAGTCAAGGAAAAAGGAATACATTTGTTAGTTAATTAGTTAGTCAAGGAAAAAGGAATACATTTGTTAGTTAATTAGTTAGTCAAGGAAAAAAGGATATATTTGTTGGTTAGTTAGTTGGTTGAATTAGTGGAATATTTTTTTATTATTATAATGAATCCACTTCAACCGCCCAACCAACGAGGAATAAAGATACATTAGTTAGTTAGTTAGTTGGTTGGTTGGTTGAATTAGTGGGTGGGGGGCGTGGCGGGCGGGAAGGGAGTGGACAAAGGGGGTGGGGGGGCGGGAATAATACACGATTGGGTGAAGGGGTTGGTGGGTGTGGGTGGGAATTGAACGGGGGTCTGGAATAATACACGATAGGGGAATATTTCTTGGAGTGATTAAGGGTTCTAAAGATGTTAATAAGTTAGTTAGTTAGTTAGTTAGTTAGTTAGTTAGGCTTGAGAACAGAGATAATCACACTCATACCACACGTAAAACACCATGCCTGTGTGTTAATACTTATTAATATTATTATTATTATTAATATTATTATTATTATTGTTATCATTAACATTATAATATTATCATTAATATATTGTAGTTATACTCTCTATAACCTCAAAACAAACACCGATGGATATATAAATGAATAAACTATATTATGATATCTGATGATTAATAACGATTATGACTATATTTATTTATATATAACTGGCCACACCAAGGTTTATATATATATACTGTAAACTCACAAAGGACCTAACAACCAAACCCATTATTATTATTATTATTATTATTGTTATTATTATTATTATTATTATTGTTGTTATTATTACTATTATTATTATTATTATTATTATTATTATTATTGTTAAGTTGTTGTTGTTGTTGTTGAAGCTGAAGTTGTTGTTCTTGTTCTTAAAGTTGATGTTGTTTTTGTTGTTGAAGTTGTTGTTGTTGTGCTTGTTCTTATTGACGATTTTGTTGTTATTTTTGTTGTTGTAAGAGTTGATTGATGTTGCTCTTGCCGAAGTTGTTGTTGTTGTTGATTTTGAAGTTGTTAAAGTTGACGTTTGTTATTGAAATTCTTGTTTGTTGTTATTGTTGTTGAAGTTGTTGTTATTGTTGTTAAAGTTGACATTCTTGTTGTTATTGTTTTTTTTTTTTGAAGTTGTTAAAATTGA
>JAWZYT010007341.1:5000-7500 GCA_034508575.1 Petrolisthes manimaculis | reverse complement strand
GGTAGAGTGAGACGGTGGTTGGTTGAGGGGTTGAGCAGACGGTTGAGTGGTAGAGAGAGACGGTGGTTGAGTGGTTGAGCAGACGGTTGAGTGGTAGAGAGTGGTGGTTGTTGGTTGAGTGGTGGAGAGAGACAGTGGTTGGTTGAGTGGTTGGTTGGTTGGTTGATTCCACACAGACGATCCGGGCGAGTTTCCAAGTGGGTGGAGTGATGTATGGGTGAGTGGGTAAGGCAGGTGGGTGGGTGGGTGAGTGAGTGAGTGAGTAGTTAGTTGTGGGTTGGATGAGGGAAGGAATGGGTGAGGGTGAGTGAGAGGAAGAAGGTGAGGAAGAAGTATAGTGACGGTATAACATAATTGGATATAGGTTGTGTGTGTGTATGTGTGTCGTGATGGTGGGCAAATGGAAAAGATGGAAGGGGCGAGAGGGGGTTGTCGGGGTTGTGAGGTGGGGAAAAGGAAAGGTGGGAAGTGTGGTGGGGAAAAGGAAAGTGGAAAGTGAAGTGGGTTGTTGAGAGGTGGGGAGAAGGAAAGTGGAAAGTGAAGTGGGTTGTTGAGAGGTGGGGAAAAGGAAAGTGGAAAGTGAAGTGGGTTGTTGAGAGGTGGGGAGAAGGAAAGTGGAAAGTGAAGTGGGTTGTTTTGTGGTGGGGAGAAGGAATGTGGGAAGTGAAGTGGTTTGTTTTGTGGTGGGGAGAAGGAATGTGGGAATAGAAGTGTTGATTATTGAAGTGGGTAAAAGGAATTTGGGAAGTAAAGTGGGTTTTAAATGGAAGGTGGGAATAGAAGTGTATTTTGAAGTGGGGAAAATGAAGGTGTGAAGTGAAATGTTGGTTTGTGAGGTGGTGGATGGAAGTGGTTAAAAATGAAGTGATGATTTTATTGAAGTGGATAGTGTGATAAGGAATAGGGAATTGTGTGTGTGTGTGTGTGTGTGTGTGTGTGTGTGTGTGGAGGTGACGGCAAATAAATTGGGTCGTAGGATGAAAGATGATGTGTGTGTGTGTGTGTGTGTGTGTGTGTGTGTGTGTGTGAGTGAATGAATGAGAATGTGAATGAATGAATGAATGAATGAACAAAAATAAATAATTGAATAAATAAATGAAATAAAACAAAAAACAAAAAAACAAATAGGCAGATGAATGGTCGAGGAAAAAAAAAAGAAAAAAAGAAAAAAAAGCGAAATATAAAAACATGAATTAGTAAATTATTTGATGACTATAACATTAATTCACACGATATACCACCAAAATATAATCCAATTAATATATATATACAGGTATTTTATTAACTTTATTATCTCACGCACCATATTACAAACAGGGATTATAAACCTTGCATTAGACAGCTCATTAATTAACTGTGTGTGTGTGTGTGTGTGTGTGTGAGGGTGTGTGTGTGTGTGTGTGTGTGGGTGTGAGGGGGGTGTGTGTGTGTGAGGGGTGTGTGTGGTTTTGTAAGTGTGTGTGTGTTTGTGAGGGTGTGTGGTTTTGTAAGTGTGTGAGGGGTGTGTGTAGTTTTGTAAGTGTGTGTGTGTTTGTGGTTTTGTAAGTGTGTATGTGTGTGTGTGTGTTTAGATTATACTGTGTTGGTGTTGGCAGTAGCGTTGGCAGTAGTGTGTGTAGATCAATATTAAGGTGTTGGCAGTGATGTTGGTAAAAAAGAGGTAGTGGTGGTGTTGATGTTGGCAGGACTGACTGGTGGTGATGTTGGCAGTGGTGTTTGTACTCATGTAAAGGGGTGAGTGTTGTTGGCAGTGTCAGTGGTGTTGTCAGTGATGTCAGGACTGGCTGGTGGTGATGTTAGTGTTGTCAGTACTGGTGTTGTTGGCAGTGTTGGCAGTATTAGTTTTGTTGTCAGTGATGTCAGATCTAGTGGTATTTTCGTTGTTGTCAGAAGTAGTGTTGTCGTTAGTAGTATTGTTGTCATCATTGTTGTCATTGTTAGTAGTAGTATGGTTGTCAAGAGTGTTTATGTTGTTATTATTGTTGTTGTCATTGTAAGTAGTAGTATTGTTGTTATTGTTGTTGTCATTGTAAGTAGTAGTATTGTTGTCAAGAGTGTTTATGTAGTTATTATTGTTGTTGTTGTCATCATAAGTAACAACAACAACAACAACAACACCACCACCATACTCACCGTCTTGGGTTCCTGACGGTAGCGACGCACCAGCTGGCAACACAGACCACGGCTCACATCACACTCAGAGCTCGTAGTGCACGGCTCGTCTGCCAATGGGAACACAGGATATTAGTCACGTCATAGTTAGATACGTTTTTCTGCCAATGGGAGGGCTTTATTTTAGTGACGTCATGACATGTGGGCGGGGTCTTCAAGTCTTCACACCCTCTCGTATGAAAATGATTAAGATTAGCAAATGTTTACACTCACACGATGCTAATTAAAAAGATGACGACCCATTGAATTAGTAAAAGGTTGAATGAACTTAAGGGGGTGTGAGAGTAGGGGACAGGCTTGGGGGGGGACTGGGGGGTGCGGGAATAGA